>JAVQJG010035761.1:0-32138 GCA_036024015.1 Craterocephalus amniculus
CAGGTGATCTGATTACAAATAGGAAGCTTTTATGTCTGTCTCCTCTGACATTTAAATCCAACCTCATATGCACTCTTCTTATTAAATGGCCATTTATGATTGGACCCCCAAAGTCAGCTGTGACCTGAGCAACGAGGTATGATTTCTCTGTAAATCAGGAATATATTCACAGAGTTGATCTATAGAATTATTCAGATATTAACATATTTCAGATTTGACTATGTCCCGTTTATTGCACACGGTTTATAGGTTTTCCTTTCCCTTTTCTTTCAAACAAACAATTCAGTAATCTTGGTAGTAAAACAGAGAGCAAAAGCATATGGAACGATCGATTTGTTGCGTTTCAGAGTGATGGCCCACTTCTGCTCAATAAATACATAAACTGAAGCTTTCAAACTCTCTTCAGTGTCTTTCTTTCAACCAGTCTGTCAAGAAAAGGCTGAAAACACATTGTCATAATAAAAAACAACCATGGACTGTGTGAATTAGGAGGTAAAAGTGAGTTTGGATTATTGTTCTTAATTAGGTTTACGTGTCTGAAAATATATGGCAGGGTTGAGCCACACACACATGAACCTGGTTCAGATTTCTGTTGAATATGCTGGGAGCTTCAGGACCATTTAAACCAGAAACAATAACAGGTAATACCAACTACTTATATGTCAGTTAGCATAGACGGCAGAGCTACATAAAAACCCGTGTCGCCCGCTGCAGTGTGAGATGGTAGAGGAGAATTTGGTGTAATTGCATGGAGGCAGCAGAATATATCTCTGTATCTCTGTTGTTGCTGAGTATATGGTGATTTAAATATTTGCAGGGGGACACCCAGCAGCCTAGGCACGGGTCTGCCTCCTGTAGCATGCATTCACATGCATATCTGCGGCCACCCACACTTTCCATGAGCCACTGCCAGAAATAGAATCGTAACACTGTAAATTAATGATCTGAAATTAAACATTTACAGTCACCAGTCCCTCTGCTTAGAAGCATAGAAATGGTCATAATCCAAGAGACTTAGTCTTTGGGAGGCTACAGTAAACTATAAGAAATAACATAAACCTTTAAAAATATATATTCAATTGGGAATTAAACAATGCAGTGGGATTTGATGTATTTGTTTCTTGTGAGCAGAGCTAGACAGCGAACAGCAGACAAAGTCATGAATTGAATTCTACTTTTTAAGTCTAAAATGTGTAAGTAAAAACATTTTCAGCACAACAGGATTTTTATTAAACTTGTTTTTACTTTCCGTAATAAATGCTCTGAGATTACTCTTGTTGCGAGCTGGTGCTATACAAATACACTGAACAAAGATAAATCGAACAATCTGGCCGAGATGGCTGAATATATTTGTAAAGCATAAACTGCAAACCTCTGGGTCATCATGTTGAATACCTTCAAATATAGTGCTCGAAGTCATAGAAGGTGCTGATCTTTTCTGCACCGCAATCAAAACTCTTACGTAATAATCGAAAAGAGATTAAAGGCTGAGTTTCCCAAAAGAGAAGAATATGTAAGACAAGTAAGTTAAACTTGTGCAAGCAGCACAATAAACTGCTCTCCCAGGACACGTCTGTACAACAAGCTACATTTTTAATAATACATTTCTTCTAAAAATCACACTTGTTCGCAGAAATCACGGTGCTCGCAGCAAAACGTAGAAGTAAATGTGTTGGAATGAGCTGTGCACAGCGTGTGGATGCCTACTACCACTGGTCTTACACACTCCTTTCAGGTCAATAAACACACAAACATGCATGTCTTACACACACGTACAAACCTACACAAATACCTTTGCAGAGTTGACAATTAGGTCTTTGATGGTATATGCTGGACGAAGTGTAATTTGCCGGAGGTCGGGGGGGCATCGAGTAGCCCTTGAGACTTCCTGAGCAGGCGGGACGTCAGTGTGGAACTATTACCACTTATGTGTGCAGGAAGGGGAGGGTGAGCCAGCAGGTTACAGCATTGGCTTTCCTTCTCAGCACATTAAAGAAGGCAAAGAACAGAGCCTACCAAGATCAGCGATTTTCAACATCATTATCTAGTTGTCAACTGTGAGAATGTGAGAATAATCCCCATTTAGCTTTTGTGTCAGGAAAACTGCTAAGTAATTAGACGCAAGAATAATGCTAAATGGTCAAATGCTTTTCACTCTGCTCTCGCCATTCTTCTTGGACCAGTGAATTAAGCAATCACAGTGATATTAAGTCTTGTCAGAAATCCTTGAGATTTCCATGACTCTCCAGGGAAGTAATGCTGCCCTTGTCAACTAGAGCAGAGCATCAAGGTCCCCTCACACTTTGATAAAACACTGGCAGAATACTGATAGAAATCTACTGGATAGGAGTCACTCTCATAAGGCCTAATATACAGTAAGTGATGAAGGTGGCATGCAGAATCTGACTGCAAAATTATCAATCATCTAAATGCAGTTCGGGGTCAGCAGGAACTATTTATAATACATGAAGGTGAGAGTGCATAATGTGTACAATAGAAAATAAAATGTTTGAAAGGTGGGCAGCTTTTGTTAAAGCAGCATTTTGTCATACTTTATTTAATCATGTCAGAAAGTGCTATGATAACATTGTAGTCCATCAGTCATCAACGATTAATTCAAACAGTGCTTTTACATTTCAGAGTTTCTATGTTTAATATTTAGGGTGATCTATTGGGAAAAAATGCAATATATTATTCATAACTAGGTTTTAGCTTTAAAAAATGTGATAAAAACAGTAAACAAATCATTACCGAATCATTAGCTACAAAAGATTTATTTTGAATTATGCACACACGTGTATATCATGGCAGGTAACTTGTGTTTATTTGAAGCATCATTTTGCACATCCTCTTAAACTAAAGCCTGGTATTATTAAGTTGTAACATGCAAGTAAGCACTAGGGGTAGCATTGGAACCATTTTAGCTAAATGGTGCAATCCTGGACATGTAATGGAGAAGGTACGTCTCTGCAGCCTGAACAGTGAACCTTTAGCTGTGCTTGTACCCATATATCTTACCAGAGAGTTCTCATGCGCTCTGATGATCAGTGTTTACATCTGACTGTCAGCTGATCATGTGACGTGATTCAGTCCACGGTTGCGGAGCTACAAACAAAACACCCAGATGCTTTCCTGTGCATCACTTTTGGTTTTTATCATGTCACACTCCATTCTACCAAATTTCCTTACGTATGTATACTGCACCACATAGGAGAATAAGTCTCGGGACCGACTCTATGCAAACACTGAAGCTGCACACAACCTCCTCTTTCCTGAAGATCATACCACAACCAGGTGTGGTTAACAACTAAATACAGTATGTTTCAAAGGTTTCCTGTCTGGACTAAGGTCCTGTTTGTTGTGATTTGTACCATTTGTTGATACTTATTTACTACTTTTTAATGCTTATGTTTGCACCATCTGTAATCTTTTTAATGTCTATGTAAATCCCTTTGAATTGTCTTGTACAGGAAATGTACTAAATTAGCCTTGCCTTGCTTTTACACCACAACGCTGAGGCAGTAAAAGCCAATTGATTGTTTTGCACCCACCTTAAACGTTCCCAAAACCTGACCCATTAAAGATGCACTACTTATTTTTGGGGGCATTTTCTCAGTGTCCCGTTCTCTGTCGACAGCTAATCAGGTATCCATCTTGCATCTTACCCTTACTAAGAGCTCTCCTCAGATAAAAACCCCAAAAATCTGACTCTTGTCATATATCTTATTGTGTCTCTGGCTCTCTTGTTTCCTCTTTTCCTCCAATAATGTTTTTTCTAGCATTTTTTTTACGGAATCCACCACAATGTGTTCAAAATGGTTGGTTTGTTTACATCAGCTTGCTACTGTGTGACGTGCATAGCTCAAAACTCAACTGCAACAGGATGCTACTGGGCAGAAACAGCTGTAGAAATGCATACAAGAGATGTTACTGAGCCCTCAAGCGAGTCTGGAACACAGAGTTTTAAGGAATGGGTCTTTAATATATCATATTGAAATCTGGATCCAACCCAACAATACATAACCTGCAACCCAACCCAACGTTTACACATTAAATAATTTAAATATCTTGGGTTGGTCCTTGAACAGAAACTGAAATCTGATGAACACACATTAAGACAATCTCCAAAAACAATACAAAGTAAAATAGGTTGTTTTAAACTAAACACATCAGGGTGCCCTCCTATACATGCATGCTACTGTATGACATTTTATGCATCATCCTGCATGACAGCGTAGGTCCAGCCCCTCGGCTTTAAAGTGCAGTTAAACATTGTAAAATTAAGCAGTCAATCAAACTTAAGAAAAAATACAAATCCACTTCCACCACTGCTTAATTCTTAAGAAGTAGAAATTGATCAACTTTGAAAGTTTAGGTGACTTGTGATTTCTCAAATTAATATTCAAACGTATCAATAATTTGGCACCAGAGTCAGTCAGTTCAGAGACAAAACAGCAAGAGTAACCAGTTCTATCAACCACAGCTGTACGCTTCCACACTGCAGAACTTTGTTTAATCAACCTGCCTTATGTAGTGTAGAAAAACCCAACCAGGGACAGGAGTTGAGAATTAGCTCTAGCTACAAAATCTGTTTGCATGGCATCAGCCACAAACCTTTTGTGACTATATATACAAAGGCCATGTCCCTGTCAAGCAGATATAAATGAAATAGGTTGTGTTTTCCCCTGAATGCTTGCTCTGCAGTTGGGTTCGCATCACTTTTGCTAAGAAACAATAACCACAGAAACGTTTCACTGCGATTGCAAAGTTTTGCATGAGATGTCTCACCACAACGCTTCAGCGTGTGACTCACTATGTCACTGTGTGCGACTTCCTGTAAAGAAAAGGTTATCCTGTTCACCGGCTCACAGTCTCGGCCTCGTTCTTTACCCTCAGTTGACAGTCAACTGTTTCTGTCTTTGCTAAATCCCTCCATGGATTCAGCCTGATTGACTGTAATCAGATTGGGGAGCCCAAACATGGCTGGAAATGCTCTTGGGATAGTCTTCTCTCTTCTGCTCCTTGCTTCTATTATCCAAGGTAATCCTGGCATTCCAGATGTGCTTTTGCTCATACAATATACCAGTAAAAGATAGGAAATTTACCAGTGGTTTGAAAAGTGCTCTGACTTCTGATGTGGCAAGCTACTTCGGTAAAATGCTGTGATTTTTTTTATCTGTCTGCATCCCAGCGGAGGGCAGTCTGTACTATCAACTTCAAAGAGCAAGTGATTTGGTCTCCTCACTATTCTTGCTTCTAACGGTATCTGATCTACCTGACAGGGCTTCAGGATGTTGAGCTGTTCCATCATGAAACAGTGGAAGCTGTGGTGGGACAGAACATTGCTTTACCTTGCATTCTAAAAAAACATGATGATCTCAAGCTTGTCGGTATTGAATGGAAAAAAAATGGAGTTGAAAAGCTGGCTGTGTACAGCTCACAACACGGACAATATTTATTCAGACCTAATGTGACCATTGAGATTGAGGAAAGTGAGGAAAGAAAGACGATGGGCTCCTATCTACATCTTCGTGAGGTGAATAAAGGGGACAGTGGCATCTATACCTGTGAGATCACAAGTTATCCCTTTGGTTCCATTATGAATAAAACAAAGCTAACAGTCAAAGGTAAGAGGATGTCAAGCACCTGCATATATACCCCTAAATACCTCAGCCAGAATGTAAAACAGTGTCGGTATAGCATTAAGATTAACTCTGTTACTCCTGATTGCATCAGAGTGCTGTTTCTGCCAATCTTAACAATATGCACTTCTAAGCAAACGCACAAGATACATGCAGCTTCATCTCACTTTTCTATGTGGTTTTACTTTTCTCAGTAACCTGGAGACTGCAGCCGTTTCTTTCCTTTACTGTAACTTCTAAGGTTATGATCATAGAAGCAATAGATATTCTGATGATGACTGTTGTGGGAGAGATTTATTGCTTTTCTTGTTTTGTCAAAGATTCAAAGTTTTCTCACATTTAATCCCCAGATGCCGTTAACATAACATGCGACGCTGATGATGTTGTTGAAATTCCTCATGGACAAAATGCAACAATTTGCTGTGTGCTGTTCCCTACAGCACAGTACAGGTGGACCAAGGTAAAGGAAACAAAAAATAACAAGAAACAAACAATAAATAACAAAAGCAAGCAATCATGCAGCCATGCTTAACCTTTTTGGTGAATTTCGCTTCACTAACTGTATGTTCAAAGCCGTCTTTTTGACATGATACACACACACACATGCTACATGATCTTTTTTGCCTCAGGACAAGGAGCTGGTGTCAGAGACTGAATATCTGGAGCTCACGCAGGTGACAGAAGCTCATGCAGGGGTTTATACACTGACACTCAACACAGGAGACAAAAGCCTGCATAAAGATTTTATCATCACAGTGCTAACAGAAACCACAAGCTTAA
Organism: Craterocephalus amniculus; assembly: GCA_036024015.1. NCBI lineage: Eukaryota > Metazoa > Chordata > Actinopteri > Atheriniformes > Atherinidae > Craterocephalus > Craterocephalus amniculus. The sequence goes on from JAVQJG010035761.1 coordinate 6,423, forward strand.
GGACAGGTGAGCCTCCCCGTTTCTTTGGAGTCGCTTGCCACTTTGTGTCAGACTCAATTTCATCAGTTCCTCGGGGCTGGATTAACAATCTCGCAGAGGGCCAAAGAGACCGAATGTGTTAATAAACTGCACTGGACCAGAGAGTTGATACTTGCACTTTTGTTATTATGCTGAAGCTCACTCAATTTTAATTTTTAATTAGCTGAAAGGAAGGAGAGAGAGATTCAAAGGATTTGAAGCTGCCAGCCATGACAATGCAGCGGCAACTATGAATAAATTCGGAATTGCTCAACTTAAAAAAGTGAAGCTCGCAATTATTTTCTTCAAATGAGTTGCCCCATGGGATTAGTGTGAATACTGAACCCATGTTTTTAATTGTAAAACAAACTGAACTCCCTGTCGTCTGCCACTGCTGTTGATATACTGCTGCACTCAGGTGGGGAAAAAACTAAAATCCCCAGCGGTCTACTTGTTATCCTGTGCTCAGGTTTCGGAAGCTTGTGAACTTGTGTAACAAATGAGAAAATAGACATACAGACGTATGAAAGTTCCTTCCTGTTCATTGTCTCTATCTTCTCTCTAACCACAAGAACAAACACTCCAAGCAGACTCAAGAGCAGCTCTGAATAATGATGATGATGATGATGATGATGATGGTGACATGGGGTGAGAGCACAGTCTGTTGGACAGACTGTAGAAGTGCAGCAAGTGAGGCCTGGAAAACCCTGGAAAACACAATGCTGTAACACTGCCATGCAGCACTGCATGTCCAATCAGGCATTTCAGCTGTCCTGATTTATGTGTTGTGGTATGAGTAGCTAACATAAGAAAAAAAGGACTAAACAAGGTGTAAAATATCCTAGTTAACCAGGAAAATAGACAGTTTGCCAATAAATTTGCAATCCATGCTCAAACTTTTCGAAGTCTTACGCTAGCGCTTTGACAGTCGAGATTGTTGAATGATTCATACTCTTGATTATGCATGTGCTCCTAAAATGCCAACTTGGGCCATCTTCTAATAATGTGCATGGGGTATTTTCAAATTTGGTGGTACACTACACACAATTCTTGTATTATAATGTTTAGGTTCAGTTTGAAGTTCCTAATTTGAAAATTTGGAAGCGCATGCAAAAAGGGGGGAAGAAGGGGCATTTTCTTGTCTGCCAGCATATTTACTCGGTAGAGTTGCCATGCAACCAGAAAGGACTCTAGTATAAAATCTTCTTATAAACAACTCCCTGGTAAACAAGAACTTGAGTATTTAGCATCTTATTTTGCACAGGAATTCAGCATGTTATGCAGTGATTGTTGAATGGCAGCGCAAGGTTAGACACCCCTCCCCCACTCATAACAGCGTGTCACATATTAATCAATGTCAACTAAAAAGTCTCATTTTAACATTACGGACTAGTACTTTTGCAAGGTTAGTGTCTAAAGAAGTTTTCAGATGCCGTTCGTTTTTGTGGGGTCCTTTCAAATATTGATTTATTAAAAACAAACAATGTAACATGTAACGGCAAAGTCACTTGTAATCAGTTATAGTCACTTATGTAATCGGCTCATTAAAAATTTCACCGAACACACATGGCTCTGTGAGTGGCTCTTTTTTCAAAAATGGAGAAAAAGAACCAATTTAAAAACAAATTCCTTAAACTGGATTGCATTTACATATTTCCTTGTGATTTATGTCAAGTGTTACTTTTGCAATGCAAAGGTTTGGCAGAGACAACATCAACATGGTATGGTGCACCGCCGCCGACAGGGTATTCATTATTATTCCTTGTTTCCCTCTTTCAGATCCTGTGACAGTGTCACCGAAGGGTCCCACCAAATCAGCACATAGCAGCCCGACCCAATCACTCACCACTGGGCTTACAACACATGTAAATTGGACCGCTCGTCCAGACGCCAGTAGTGTCACAGTCACGGCAGTAGAACACACAACCCCCCCCACCGCTTCAACATCTATCAGTGTTGCATCATCCCCTGCCACACACACACACTCTGGCACCCACCGCTCATTACTCAACTCTACTACATCAAGTAATCTTACCACTGCTGCATTCAGAGCAACACAAGAAATGAGTGGAGATGGGATGAGGAATGAGTCCACGTCTTACACTCTGCCACCAGATGACATTTTCTCAGTTGGCACAGAGGAGCCCAGCACTGTAGGAAGAATTTCAGAAATCCCTGAACATCCAGAAACGACCCAAACCCAGAGCGTCAGAAGGGTAGTTCCTGTAAATGAAGACAAAGGTAATACTTAATAAACCTCACTTCCTTTTCATTAGGGAGTGTCTAACATAAAGTGAAAAAAGCAAAACAGCAAGGTTTTCTTTTGCATTGACAGAATCCTTCACTGTTTCCATGTTTCCCTTTTCCCTGAAATATGTTTTTTAGCCTTTTGGCCTGTTCTGCTTTGGCCTGCACATCATCATCCTCAGAGAGAGCAGACAGTATGGATTACTTTATTTGTTGACACTGAGGCAAGGCCACGGGGTGGCGGAGTATAAAAAGGCTTTAAAAACAGCAAATTAAGTTAAAGTAAATGCTCCAAAGACAGAAAGCTGAAAAGCCACTGGTAAATATTAGCCACAGTTTATTAGCTCCCAGCATCTGCATGTTCCTCAGAAGTGGGACCTTTAAAGATGCCAGCATTGTCAGCCTCAGGCTAGATGCCTTGTTGAGGTGGGAAACTCATTAAGAGGAGCATCTTGAGTTGGTGCAAAACCAACTGAGGGAGAGGATTGCGAAAAACACTCTTAAGCCTCAAGGCAAAAAGTTTCTCTTTGTAGCTGCACTTACAATGAGCCTTCGATAAAAATCTGCTGGGTTTCGCCAAAACAGACAATCAATGTGTTAAAAACATATTTGTAGCTGTTACAGTCCCTCAATAAACATGTTTTTCTCTCCTGCAAGGGGGCCAGACCAAACGGAGTCATCTGCTCATAGTGTTAACTGTTTTTCTGCTGGTGCTTCTGATTGCTGTGATTGGCTTCCTCTGCAGGAGACAAATCATCAAAAGGAGGTAAAATCTTTCAATTTTCTCCTCCACCTGCTTGCACTCACTCATGATCATGTGCCTGATGACCCAGAAAGACATGAAAAAGATGTATATCGCACATATTTTGCAACAGATGCACATGGGGCCATAATATTTACTGGCTAGCGATGCTATCATTTTGTATTTGTGTTTTCACACTCTCTCTCTCTATATCTCCTCTGTAGGATGGACCTTCCGCCGCCCTTCAAACCTCCTCCACCTCCAGTCAAATATACCGCTGCAAGACAAAGTGAGACCTGGACGCAGTCTTTCCCCATTTCAAGGTGCAATTCGGTTGCAGAACATAAATATTTGAAACAAACGTGTGTTTGACATGGAAACCTGGCCAATATCGTGAAGGTGCATTTTCTTGCATTGTTGGAGAAGGTACTGCTTTCATTTGTGGGCAGTTTTAAACCATCAGGTGGCAAGAAAACATGTAAATACTGTTTGTTCTTTTACGTTCCGTGTTATTGTGTTTTTTACTATTTGTTTTTAATATAGCTACACTCATATATGTGTATCGTGTTTTGCAAAGTTTTGCAGAGTGGTTTGTTAAGATGAAAATAAAGACTGATTTAATATGATTCTGACTGACTCTGTACTACAGCACAGCAGGTCCTTACACAAGCTGCAAGCTCAAAAACAATGACTTCAGCTTGCAACGTTTGTGTTGCACGCAGCTGTAAACTATTTGATGTGCAACGTAGCTTTCTGACTTCACCAGGCGGAGACAAGTTTGGTCCTGAGAGCTGCAGTCCCGCCGATTTTAGATATGTCACTGTTCTAACACATCTAATACAAATTAAATAAATATAATAGCTTGGTTGAGGAAGATTTGAGGCACTCATGAGGATAAATGTTTAAAAAGCCCATATTGGCTAAAAATGTAAAAAAACATGCATACTGTACGTGTTGTGGCCTGGGGCCTTCGTCAGAGTAATGGCAAAGGCTTTTTTTTTTGCCTTTACCCTGACGAAGGCCTCTTAAGGCTGAAATGCAACATATGCACGTTTCTTACATTTTGGCCATGTTACAATAAAGGCTTTTTAAACATTTATCCTCATAAGTTCCTCAAATCTTCTTCAAATATTCTACTGGATCCCTAACTTAAGAGCACCAGAGGAGTAACCTTCCTACACCCAAGAAGCACTCCCAGTTTTATTTTTTCACCTGAAATACAATAGCTTATCAAGTTTCTCAAAAACTTCTTAATTTCAATCAGGTGTGTTAAAACAGGGAAAAAGTTGAAACTTCCAGGACCGAACTTGACGACCCGTGGTCTACACCCTTTTTTCGAAAACAACTGCTGCTCCTGTGATATTGTAAATCTGGTTTCCATTTTTTGTGAATTACAATTTCCGTGCCAGAGGCCCGAACACTTCCTGAGGTGTAGCTCCTGAGCGTTCACTGACGTGTCACAAACTGAACAATGGCTCAATATCAAAGACCACTGATGTCTTCAGGTACCACAGAGTGACACTTATGTAGACAAAATACGGCCAAAACCACAAACCACAGGGGCTTAATGGCTAACAAACTCACCAAAGGCTAGATATATCATCAAAGGCTAGCGTAAGAAACCGGCCTCAGATAAGCTAACAATTTAGCTGCTTGTATTTTTGAGTATGGGAATATTTTTGTTTTGTAGTACTATGAAATTAATTTGGATCTCACAAAAGCATTTCTCTTCACCTGCAGTAAACACACATGCACTTTGCTGTACTGAGAAAAATTTCACAACTGCAGCTTTCTTGTGATTTTCCAACCACACCAGCAAAACCACAAAGTACGGTGTGGATACGAGATATAAATTCTTGATAAACAAACTTCTGACGCATTGTGCACTCTTATTTTATTGCGTATTAAGCTCTGCTTGACTGTGCTCAAACCAAATAGAGATAAGTGCATATTGTTAATGGTGCTGTCAGGATGTATGTCAGCGTGAGTAAAAGATAAAATATTCAATGGCTCAAACTTAGTATTAGTATGATAATAACCATCAGGTTTGCTAAAATAATAAATAATACTCAAAAGATTATTGTTGACTACCAAAACTGTTGTTTTTCTATTTTAAATGTTTGTAGAATGTATCTATGTAAAACGTAAAAATATAAAATAAAAATCTTTTTTTAGTCTGTCCTTGTTGATGTTTGTTGTCATGCTAACATTTTGGAATAGACTCATTAAAGATAAACACTGAATATCATGGCATTTACTGTATAAATGAGAGCTAAGTTCAGATAATATTACTTCGTTCTATCTGAAATTATACTGTATCCCACCGTGAGTCTGAGACAGCTTTCCTCAGAATGAGGTTACATTGTTTCCTGTTTGTAACTGAAGAGCAGCCAGTTTTCAAAGCACCGTGATAACAGAGAGGTAGCTCAGGCAGAGTAAAAATAGACTACAGTGCAGTACACATCAGTGAAGAAACACGGTGATGCCCTATAGCCCGACAACTATTGTGTCAAACAGACACTCTGCTTAGTTCAAGACGGATGGAAAATGTCTGATAAAGGTGAGATCAAATTTTTTGGAAATAGCTTAATGGAGTACTACATTTCTGTACCTGTTTTTATGCAAAAATACTATTGAGATTAAAGAACATAACCTTTTTGCTGTAAAACTATTTAAAGTCAGCACGCATGTGACAAATATGGCAGAACAAAAGGTGAAAGTAAAGACGGTAAGATTTACAAACAAACAAACAAAACATAAATTGGGTACGAACAATACAAGTTATATGATTGTCATATGATCAGTTTGTTCAGGATCCGACATGTTTGGGTCGTGAAGTATTTTTCATTTACTAACACAGAACTCAAGACAAATTCAAAATCAAGCAGGAGTGTCAAAATATACCAACATTACCTTCTTTACTGCTTCTTTAAAGGCCAGGACTTTGAACTGTTAAACTGTTTGTGTTAAAACACCAGGACTGGAATTTTCCAGAGTTATTATAATTTTGTCTTGTTTCTCATTAGCTCAAAAATGATGGTGTGTTAAATAATGTTTAATATTTTTTAATTTTGTAAATGATGCACAGAGTCCAATATTAGTGCCAGCTGAGAAAAATGTCATTTTGAAAAAAAGTAGTTTGTCAAGTATTTTGTGTTTTCTCAGCAGACTGTACAGTTTATATAACGGCTGCGGCGTTATCATCTCTGGCATTGTTGATATCATTGAGTGTCAATATCGTCTTTTGCATCAAGCGACGAGCCACTTTCAGCAGAGGTAAATCTAGGATCTTTTTTAAAATTTTGGCATATGTTTTGTGCTCTCTTTTATATAAGACATTTTCTAAAGATGTTGCATGTTCTTCTGTTCACACAGACACTGATGATTTCCACTACCCACACATTTCTGAAGGAGAAACGTAGGATCTTTACGTTTTTACTTTTCTATTCAAGCTTTGTTGGTTGTGCATATAACCAAGTACAATTTAATACGTAAAGTTATAACAGATATTATATTATTTTTGTTTCAAATCAAAACCTGTTGTTGAAATGAACTGTAAATTGCACTTTCATATCTCTCTGCAGCCTGTCACAGAATGAAAGACATTATTTTCATGACCCCAATCATCAAGCTCAGCAGGAAAATCCCCACAATCATGATGAGCAACAGGAAAATCCAATATATGGCAATATCGGGGGAGACAAAAGTGGTGAGCACAGAACTGCATTCTATCACCTACAGAAAAAGATAAGGGGAAATATGTGAATGTGTTCATCATTGTGTGACTCAAGAAGAAGATAACATCTTTTGTATGAATTGTCTGTTGTCTTTTGGAAAAAAAACCACAAAAAAACAATTTCTTTTTCTCTAGTTGCGCAAAGTATATTGTCACAAATGTCAAGTACTGCCAAGAAACATTAAAGTGGCGGCTTGTGTTAAGTTAAACTTTAAGTTTTAATATTGATTATGAGCAGGTTAGAATTCATTATACTGCATTATATTTGTTTTATTTCAATTTTTTTTCATTTTCACTGCCTTTTTTTGTATAATTTAGTCAAAGATTCTTTAAAAATGACATGTTTTATTATCACATGCTCTGCAGAGGTTTGCTATGAGATGATGACAGCGCCCCGTGCAAGAGATTACCTTAAGGTACTGTAAACGCATTTTAAGAATCGTTTTACAAATGACCTCTTTACATTTGTGTAAGCAAATGATCTCATTGTTCATCCATTTCTGAAAAATTGTTCTCTTTCTCAGACATTCAATAGCACATGTAGCGCACCTTACTGACAGAAAGTAATCTTTATATTGTAAGATTTGGGATATTTCTTTGCCAAAAAGATTCAGAAATCAGAAGTCTTAACTGAAACTATGGCGCTTGATGGTAGTTGATGAATTTATTTGTTCTAATGATCTGTATTACCATATGGACGATTTGGAAATGGGTTGATATTACTCCAGGTGATATAATTTGCTGCAATTATAAAATAAATGAAATTTCCTCCAACAACTCAGCTTCTGCTCTTCACATGTGCTTCAAGCAGACCGATGGTTCTGGTTACCGTTTAATCTGGTCAGCTGGGGCGTTCTGAAGATATCTTATACACATTTTTCATTATGTTGCTGTGTAATGGACGTCTGAATCTTAGCAGAGATTTGAAATATACTTCAACTCACTTAGTATTACGAAAACTTTGGATAAAATCAGGATGGACTGATAACTAAAAGTGTGGAGCAATATCTTTTGTTTAAGTTAAATAAAATGAGTGTTGTATTATTAAATGCAGTAATGCTAACATTATTGTTTTTCCAGTAGCTACTTGCAATACCGTATTCAACGTTGAAAGGCATGTGTTGGGACAACTTTGTGGCCAAATGCACTGCTATATAGAGTTGTTTCTACTTTATATTTCTAGATTTTCTGTGCACGTTCTCACGAAAATTCTCACTAGTATAAAAAATAATTTCTTTAAAACTCTGTATCTCCAGCACAAAGTACCAGTTATTTGGATATAGGATGCATGTTACTCTTACATTTTGTGGCTGGGTTCACACCAAACTAAATATATATTGTGATGTAATAAATATACAGAGCATCTTGTGTAAAAATTCTCATGCAGACCAATTTAATCCATCCTGAGAAATGGCATCTAAAACGGAAGGCGGCAGACATCAGAGTTGCATTGTGGTCAAAGACACTGCAAACCAACACACAAGCTTAAGCACCACTCGTTCTAAAAATAAATCTGAGAAAACCAAACGCACAAGACTCTTGAATCTGGTGCATTAGGCTACGGTGTCTTGCTGAAAAAAAAAAAAAACATGATATAACCATGCTATTTTTCTTTTGCTGTCTGAAACCAGCCTTTAGAACCTGACCTGAATTATGCCTCACTGGATCTGAAGCTTGCAAAGAAACGCAGGAAGAAGCATCGTCATCAGCAAGACCAGGCACAGGGACGTAACAAACTTCAGGATCAGCTGCCAGACCACCTGGGACCTGCTGTGAATGCTTTCTCTGAGGTTGATGCAGATATGGAGGCTCATCTTCCTCCCAGAGACACCAGCACCATGGTTTCACACAGCAGCATCTACCTGAACAGTCAACAAATAGCCCAGGAGACGGAGGATATGGAGAGAGAGAAGGAAAGTGGAGATTGGGATGACATGGAGTGTAAAAAGGGGGGAAGTAGAGAATGGGAAGGAGATGAAGAGATAGAGGAAAGAATGGATATACATGGCGGTACCAATGGGAATATATTTGCACAGCTGTCAGAAGTAGAAACTACTCAAAACTCCCCAGATCGCTTAATTAACAGCTTTAACAGCGACAGTAACTAACTATGTTGGCTGGTATCATATTAACACTTTTTGCTTCTATCAAACTATTCTAAACTGAATTCCAGGCTGCCTGAAGAAAAAACTATTTTGTAATTTGTTGTCTGTGTGTGTCTGTAAGATTAAAAACCATCTTCGGTGCTCGGTGAGCTTCACAGAGTTGAGCAATTTCCTTTTTTGATGCAGACAAAACCTCTTGAAGCGTCACATTGAGCAACATGGGGAGGAAAAGTGTAACTTTCGGTGCAGAGGATGTAATAAAGTATATGAAAAAAAAATAAATAAAAGGAAATTCTCTGTGTGACATTTGGAGGTCAACAACCACGCGGAAATTTGACTTTTTACTGAGACATGGGGAAAACATCGAATCAGCACAGGACACAGAAAACTCTCACTGTTTTGATGTCTCATAATCATCTATCAGCAGATGCCTCATATATAGGTGTGAAGGAAAAAAAAAACTTATTGTTTTCCATGATGGATGTGATGGTTGTTTGAATTACAAGCATCTTCACACCTGAAAAAAGACATTATCATGAGTATGATGATCATAAAAAGAGGTCGACTTTATATTGGACATAAGCAGTGTAAATTTATTTCTGCTGTGGGCACATTGTTTAACATTGTAAATGCCAACATTGGAGGATTTTTCACATCAAAGTTATGATAAAGGTTATTATGTATCTAATCTATGAGCTAATGCTCCATCTGCTTAAATAATAACCCCCCTCCATCTGTAATCCCTACTCTGTGGGATCATTTACTGCCCTGCTGTCGGCTGACAGTACTGAACTCTGATGTGAACTCAGCAGTCAGTGGCCTGCAGCACACTGTTTGTTGACAGTTTTGCAAAAGCCGACAATGACCTACTTCCCCTCGATAGATTAATTTTCAGCCTCAAGCCTTTTGGATGGAACTGTCACAGACATGCATAAAAAAGACAGCATAAAAAGACCCTCACAAGGCATATTGCACTGACTTCTCAGGAGGGGAAAGGCACAAAGATTTGCTCATTCTAAGCAGTCATTAATTAATAGCATCTTGTAACACCAAAACCCATTGCTGAGAGCTCTTTCAGTTTGTATCAATCTCTAGATGGCATTGCTTTGCAGACACAGGATTCCTCTCTGGTTGCTTTTAAGGATTCTTACAAGGGCAGTTGATACAATGATGAAGGTTATAAGGAAACTAATTTCACGTATTTCCCCTTTTTTTTCTTACAAAAGACAAAGGAAGATGAGTCATAGAAAAGAGGCACTGAGACACAATTACTGACAGAGACGGTTTAATGTTTTCAAATGCTCTAAATTTTCTCCTTTAAGCCTTGAAAGAGTCATTCAATGTACCTACTGAGGTGGGGCATCAAGTGTTTAAACAGTTTTAAGCAATTCTATAAAACTATGGTAATACGGTTGGCTGGCAAAGGAGGATAGTTTTTCAAAAACCTGGTTCCTACAATTTTCATCATTTGGCTCCACAATCAAAAAGAATCCCTAACCCCTAACCTTAATTAGGCTGGTTCTACATGTCTTTTCACAGAACTTGACCAATCAATATAAATTTTGCTGTGAAATGATAGCAAGCAGTCCCTTTTAGAAAGGAGGCAGCTTTTTCTGTGGCTCAGATTTGATAACTTCCATGATTGCAGAGCTGTGGAATATGTATGCAGGGACTCTTTCTCCCTGCAGCAAGGTTTGTGATTCATAGAGTTGCTATCTGAAGCCACTGTAAAGTTAGTTTAAAGCAGCCTGCAGTAGCCATTGTCCCTGAAGGCTATAAAGTTAGTTTATAGTGATGTGTAGCTTCATTTGTGCCCTAAAGTAACAGGTGTTATTGTATTCTTTATTTCTAATTGACTTTGGGGGCATTTTATGGCAGAAAAGAGATATCACGAATAGAGAAAAGAGAGAGGTGTAATGACATGTAAAAGTCCCCAGCAGGACGTGAAATGAGAGACAGTTAAAATGTTTGCCGAGCCTTACAATCCCAGGGTGTTTCTTAATATGTGTTGCTGCTGTTGTGTTATTTGCTTAAATTGGAATCTAAACCACTGGTGCCTAATACTGATTAAGATTATGTCTGGGGAATTAAAATTATCCTGTCAGGTTGGGCAAAATATAAACAGGGCTCCTCTAGTGGCTTGGGTAGAAAAAAATGGAAAAGAAAATAGACAAAATATTCCCAAGTGACCTTGACTGAGGCTCGGTTTTTATGCTGAATTAACAATTGATTAATATTTCGTATATGTTGTTGCATTTAAGAATTAAGAAACAAACTAGATCCTCAACTCCTTAGCATGAACATCAATTCAAAGTCTTTACTGCATGCTGTGCACCAAAATAACATTCCTCTAGTGGATTATTAGTATAAAAAAAGACTAAAATATGTATAAAAATTACATAAATAAGTAAAGAGCCTAATTATTTTGGCCCAGTAGTATTGTGCAAATCCTGTTGAATAGTAATGCTTCAGAGTTTAAGTTCCCTCGTGGAGCTTAAAACTTGTATCTGCAAGTGCAAGTCTTTTCAGACTGGTAGCAGCTCCCAGAAGGCAGCAGGTGGAATAGCTGGTTTCCAAGAAGGGATGATTCTGTCATGATGCGTTTAGCAGGGCAGGGACATCATGTTCCATAAATGCCTCTAATGTAGGCATCTGAGCAATTTATTTTATTTTTTTTAGCTGATTTGATTATTCTCTGAAGAGCATTTCTGTGTGCTCCAATGCAGCAAACATATCACATCAGTGTGCCATAGTAACAGCTGCTACAGTGTTTCTTTACCATAGAAGAGGATGTCAAAGGGTGACACCATCTCTACTGCATCTGCTCTGATTTGTAGAAGATAGTATCTTCATTCAGTTTCCAGAGGCTGATCATCATACTGTGTAACCTCATTCCTGTAGGCAGATTCATCACTGTGTTGAATGAGCCATCTATGAATGTTTTTACTACAGATGTGTGCACAGTCATATTTCAAAAGGAAAAACTGGAGAAAATGTGCACATTCTTTTGGAACTTGGGTTAATTTTCATGGGGTAAGAGTTGTGTGCCCATCATTCTAACTATCTTTGTTAAATGTTTGTTAAAATGTCCTAGTTTCACATGTGCATCCTCGGGCCTAGGATTTGCTTCTCCCTATTTGCTGAGAAGGACTGCTTAAAAGCTGAACTACTGTCCAAAAAGATGTAAACTTATAAATTCCAGGTTACGTGGAGCAGCGTGCTCCACTTAGACCGTGTTTGCTCAAGGAAAATTGGTGCTTATCAAGAGTGCGCAAGTAGAGGAATACTCTTACAGAAATAACAGAAAATTTAAGAAAATACTAATAATTATACAATAATAATAATAGTGATTTTGAAAATTGTCAGTAATTACCTATTGCTTCTCCAATGATTATTTTATAATCAGGAAAACGTAATTTCTTCATCATCCATCTCAGAGTAGAACAGCGTCACAAGCAGGTAAGGAGTTAAACATCTTCACAGGCAGAAACTATCTTTGTTCCAAACATGGCGGCGCGCATGTGAATGTCATGCTGCAGTAATCCACTAATCGAATCAGCTCATTTTAGGTTTAGTTGGTGAGAAATTGAAGCTACCGTATAAATGTGATATTTTGGGTTTACTCTCTCTTACCCACCTCGGATTGTCACAAATGATTAAACCCCAAATATTGTGGATTCCACAGCAAGAAATACTCTCATGCTAGCATATTAGCTAACCAGTAAACGAAAACCAAAGGGTTACGATGGATCACGATCAACAGCTGAGAAATGTAAGTCACGGTGACAGTCAACCTGAAGTTTATTTTCAATTGAATATTGTTGGATAATGTCAGTGAATCACTGCGTGTCTTGCAGTTGCGCGATTTCCTCCTGGTTTACAACCGCATGACTGAAATCTGCTTTCAACGATGCACAAGCAACTTCAACTACAGAAACCTCACCATGGACGAGGTACTGGGAATACTTTATTGTAAGACTGTAACATTGGGGTTTCAGTGCCTTTTTCTGTGTCTAACCACGTTTATTTATGCCATAAACGAACTGTGTCATTTGGTTTCTGATTCCAAAACGACAAATATCCAGTTTTGTGTCAGGCTAGTGGGATTTACTTTAGTCTGGCATAAAAACATCAGAATATTTACCCTTTGTTACAGCAAGGTGCAGGTAAAATGTTGAATGTACAGGAAGAGTGTGCATGCATTTTACAATCTGTCATGTTGACATGAAGCATAAACATGAAAGCAACTTCTTATGATACTTAACCGTTTTCTATCACTAAACATTCAAATTAGTACAGAGACAGTATTCTATACCACTGAAAACTGCCAACATTGTGTGAAAAATGTGTTTCCAAGCTTTATGGGAATGACGATTAGTGGACCTCACATCATAGTATAGTGATTTCAGTGGAATTAAAATAATATTTACAAACAATGCATTTGCTACAAGTGAGTTTGTCATCTTTTAAATCAGGAATACTCCGGCCTCACAATGATGTGCCTTCATTTGTTTACTCACCTTCATGCTGATTGACACGTTGGAACACTTTCTTGAAATTCATCATGTGGCCGGAGATATCGGGAGGTTTTCGTTTTTCCTCGCTTCGGCTACAACGATGTTGAATAGAGCCCGGTGAAAAAAGTCCACAAAAACTCGTCAATATTCCTCCACACTGCTCGTCCAATGCAGTTCGCATGTCCTGAGTGGGTAGCGTCCATAATTTACTCGCAAGGCATTATTTATTATATTTTTAGAGCCCAAACCGTTAGCATGTTTACTTCCTGGATGCACGTGCTTGCGCAATGCGCGCGCGTGTGCCGCGGCCACCAATGCATCCAGCGTCCACCATTCCACATCATTGTAGCCGAACTCAAGCAAAAGATAAACCTCTCGATATCTCCGGCTACATGATGAATATCAAGAAAGTGTTCCAATGTGTCAATCAGCATGAGGGTGAGTAAATAAATGAAGGCCCATCATTCTGAGGCCGGAGTATTCCTTTAAAGTGTTCAAAACGCAGGCTATTTTATTTTTCAATATCTGATGTCATATAAAGGGAACTGATCTGATTGGCTTAGACCACCTACCCACAGTGCAATGCTGGGAGAATTAAATAAGGCTTGCTTCAGAGCCAGGCTGACCTCCAGCTCAGCTGGAAGAAAGTCGCTCAGATCTACAATAAATTAGTTTACATTTGTAAATTCTAAAAATTAAGGCGGATCTCTGCAATTAGTATTCAGCTTCTACACGGTCTTTTTTTCTTTCCATCCTACCATTCAGCGGTCTTGCTTTTCGTGTCTGTCTGACTAAATGAAGTGACAGATGTAATGATCTGCTCGGTAAATACAACCTGCCACTGGTTTACTAATGTAGTGCACATGTGCAGAGACATACAGGTGGCCTCTGAAACATAACAGCTGGGAATCATTAGGAGAATGACGTCACTGTTGGCACTCACTGTCAACATATTACCTGTGAGTGAGTAATAAGTGTTGCTTAAACGCAGTAATAGAAAGTTATAGTTATTTATATATAATTGAATGAATACAGTGTTACACAGACAGCACTAGTGCAATTTTATTACCTTATTGATAAATGTATAGATACAATTTATATATATTTCGAGTAAAATATAGTTGATCACAGTTAGAACTTTAGAGGAATATAAGTACTCAAGTAACGCATGCTGGAGTTACACTAACACTGATTCCTGTTGTGTGTCCAGGAGCGATGTGTGGACAGCTGTGCAGGGAAGCTGATCCGCTCTAACCATCGCTTGATGGGCACCTATGTGCAGCTGATGCCTCGGATGGTGCAGCGCCGGATGGAGGAGATGGAAAGCAAGGCTGCTGCAGTAGCAGCTGCAACATCTGGAGCTGTTGAGACCTCAACCTTAGAGCCTTCACCAGCATTGGAAAGCCCCTTCACCTCACCTGAACCTCCACAACTCTCTCCCCCGGTGACTGAAGTTGCACCAGAGATCCATAACTCGGGTTTAAAGTCGGCGGGATCAGCTGTTCCAGCGGAAGCAACTTCCAGCGAAGTCAAACTGCCAGCTGCCACGCTGCTCACACCTAAAACTGAAAGTGTAAATGTTTCAGTGCTCGGTGAAGCTGAACCTTCGTACACTGCAGCATTTCCTCAGCTGCCCGAATCAGGTGTGCGGATAGATTCTAGTGGCTCCAGTCCAGCATCCTCAACAGAGAGTGTATTAATAGCAGCTTCTGCAGTATCTATATCAGAAGGCTTTGTGGGTCAACAAAGACCCTTGGAGGCTAACCCACCATCAGGCCAGTAGTAGTGTTGGTGGTAAACTACAATATCTGGTCACACCGTAATCAAACAACTTCATTTTGATGACTTAACTAAACTTATACATATTAACTAGTATATTTGATGAACGTACTTCTTCCACATAGAAGTTTTATATTATATATTATTTTAGGTTAAACATTTCATGATTCATTTCCTCATAACAATTTTAATAAATCCCCAAGATATTGCTGTGATATAACTTGGGTAATGGGTATCCACTTTTCAGTCTTTTTGCAGTTTTTCTTTTTTTGTAACATTCTAAATAAATTGATTAGAATTGTTTATGAAATATGTTATAATGAAGAGTTAATGTGTTGTGATGGAGCAGGTATGTACAATGAACTGTTGTAGCATGTAAAATAAAAACATTAACATCACTAGCATTGAATATTATGTTGTTTCAGTGATGATAGTGGACATCAAATGGGTTTTTTCCTCTGTTTTTAAATGTTGAAGTAATGGTTGTGGTAAGACTGATCTTTGCCACTCGGAGCTCTGCTGGGATCAGTCACCAGTCTGCAGCCCTGCAGTAATACATCCTTTTAGTCTGAACTTCAAATGCCAGACAGATAGCTGTGAAGTACGATCAAGACATGAAAAAAAAGAAATACTCTTATCTCTAATAATAAAGTGGGCTTGCCCTCTTCTTTCATGATTTCTTTATTTCAAAAGCACCACTAATGACACAGTTGACATGTCATGTGTGATGAATTCCACATGCTCTCACTGCAGGGAGCGTAAATACAGTTCACGACCTTTGCCACACATCATCCCCGTCCCCTCCCATCACTTCCTTCCTGTCTTTTCTCTTTTGACATGATTTCACATGGCCAAACCTACTGTCAGAGTTACATGATCTCAAACCTGCAAACCATGATTAAAGATCTTGAAGTAGTTTGCACAGTGGCTGTTCTTCAGATCCAATCTTTCAGATGGTAAAACATTCCTACTGTACATACTGGAAAACTTTGGTAATCCTTGGGATACACATGAAAATATTAAGTTCAAAGCACAAATGGTTTTGATATGGCTTTTCAATAGTCAGGTATGGTTGAGAACTTGCATTAAAGTCAGAGGCATGATGATATTTTACAGGTAGAGGTTGGTGAAAAGAATAGTTGCTCACATGTGTTTATTCAGTAATAACACTGCTTGTTCCTTTGTTACAGAGTTTATAATGTTTATATTATTTATACTGATGGGAACTGTATTTTTCTAGTAGAGAAAACTGCCTTGATTAATAAATTCCACACTAAAGAAAATGCTTTAAAGCTGCATACATTTTCTAATTTTCAACTTCAAGTTCTACAATCAGCCTTAAAAACTACACAAAGTTGGCTTTTCTTACAGAGCTTCATTTTGTTTGCCCTTTTAATCTTTGTTTTTTATTTTCAACGAGCATTTATATCGAACACAATTATTTTTTTAAAAGAAAGAAACCCACTCGTCCCAAACGGTGACAAAAAAACAAAAAAACACATTGCCTCTGCGCTTCCTTGCACCGTCGCATGTGCTCCAGCAGGAGGCGCTGCTGTAACGGTATCCCGGGATGATGGCTGACCGGGGGCAGAGCTCCTCTAAACTTCTCCCCAGCAGAAGTCCACATCGACTCGGAGGAGCGGGGCGTGGACTCAAAGCGACCAGTCCCTGCTCTGACTTCAGAGGAGACGGCAAACTTTCAGAGGGGGGAAAAAATACACATCCATACCGACAAGAAACCGCCAGGTAAGAGTTTCGCTAGCGTTTCGTCTTGGTTTTTTGTAATGTTGATAGTTTTGTTGATATTGAAGGCAAGGGTCTCTTTGTGAACTTAACTTTGACTTTGCACAATAGATTTCAAAGTGATCCAATAGTCCAGCCCATCCGTGTCAAGCTAGGAAGAAACTGTAATTTCAAGAGGAAATGTGGTATATACCAGTAATTTTACCACTTAAAATGGTGATTTTGGCATTTATTTATATTTTTTGTGCCGAGATAGTTTAAAAGTTGCATTTAACAACAACATGATTGCCCAATACTTGCTAAAAGTATAGACCTTTAAAGTAGTGCTGTATTACAATGAAGATTTGGGAATAATCTTTTATTAGTTTGGAATATTTTCAATGTAATCTGAAAATCTGTGAAAGGATGCTCAAAACTTGACCTTTTTTTGTTTCTTTTGCTTTCTTTGCCAGTGAAATACAGTTTTCAACACCTTTCACAGGCTCTATGTACCTGGTTTTAAAAGCGACAGAAAGACCAAGCCATCAAGCTAGATCAAAGCCATGGATGACATCTTTACACAGTGTAGAGAAGGGAACTCTGTCGCTGTGCGTCTGTGGCTGGACAACACCGAGAATGACCTCAACCTGGGGTAAGCAAATCTGTGTCATTCATAAAGCCATTAAAATGCCTCAAATATGATTCCTGCTGGTGGGTGTTAAAAAAAACTCCAACTGACAAATGATTAAAAAACCATGTGTTGACTGGTGTTGGCTACAACGAAAAAACACCACATTTGGTATGGATGGTAGGTGTGTGTGGATACAGACTGATCCCCGGTCAAATAGTTTCCATATTGTGCCGTCTTTGCGGGGCTGCTCAGCATCATTCAGCTGCCATGGTTTCAGTCCCGTCTGTGAAGATTTTTTTCCTCTTTCACTCTTTTTATGATGTCATCCACAAAAACTGCGAGTAGAAGCTTTGGGTGATTAGATGCAGATTCAGCTGTGACATAAATGATTCAGACAGCAAAATCTCATTTTAAACCCCTCCCACGTGAAACAGGAACATTAGATTTTTTAGTTTTTAGTTAATTGAAAATGGAAAATTAAGAAACTAAACATGTCCCCCTTTTCCCCACATACTGAAATGATAAAATTATCATGATGTCTATAATAATCAGATAATAATATTGGATTTATTGTGCCCTTTACATTGCAAGATCTCATAGGACTGCAAGTAAAAAAGAAAATACTAAAAACACTAAGTAAGTAAAAAAAAGTAATAATTTTTTTTAAAAGTGCTAAATGTGAAGTTGTTATCCATGATTATGTCTCCCAGCCTTTTAGAGCTTCTTAATTGTTAAGAATCCAGAGCATTTCTTTCTGGTTTACATCATTTCTTTGCTAGAAAGCAGAAAACCTCACAGCTTAAGACCTCGGTTAGCTCATTCTTGGGCCAGACCATATATGTGCAGCTTGTTGACGTTGACTCTGAGGGCTGCAGAGCTTCTGGCCAACTACGCAACAGGCAAGGCCATTTCCTCTGCTCAGCTCCATACAGGGCCAAGCCCTCGCTGACAGAGCTTCTCACATAAACATCTCAGGAACCAGTCATTGTGCTGGAGGCCTTCTTTGGCTCTTACTCCAAGGAAGCTCACCCCTCATTTGCAAATAAATATGTAAGAAAAGTGCTTTGTGCTAATGGGAAAACGTGTTGGAATCGAAAGCGGAATGTGAGCGCAGCGAGACGAGCATTAAATGTCCTTTGAGATCTGCCCCCGAAAAGCCAGCAGCACAGGAAAATGCCTAATGAAGAAAAAAAAAAAAAAAAAGGGAGACTTGGAGGGAATGCGTTTTCCACCATGTCATTCCTGAGTCCTTTTTTTTCTCCCCTTGTTACTTTTTATAGCCCGGAGGGTTGGTCAGACTATGAGCTGTCTGTCCACAGCGCGGGATCAGAATGTGACTAACTGTTATTTCACTTTGGTGTGAGCTAGTACTGTTGCTATTTCCTACAGGACATACAAGCCCGCCGGAGGTTTATTGTCAAACAGAACGTAGAGTTTGTGGCTTTGCAGGGAGATGGGAGAAGCCCAAACAGCTGCCACGGGGTCAGGTGGGCGAAAAGGAGAAAAGAAGCGGCTTGGGCAAAGGGGCCAGTCACACTGTGGTGATAGCCCGGCTCCATGTGGGCCGCAGCCGTGCTGTGTACACCCTGAACGTCTGTGTTAGCGCAGATTCCGCTCTGCGCAGACATATCAGACATATTTACCAGCAGGCCAGGCATCCGATGGGCAAAGACTGCAGGCAAGGGAAGAAAGCATGTGCTTAGGTCTAAATAAAGATTAGTAGGTGATGTGTGTGTGTGTGTGTGTGTGTGTGCCCAAAAGGGACCCACGCAGATGGTGTTTTGTCAGCTGATGCGGACACTGTTAGGAGAGCACCCAGGCTCTTCAGGAATGCGGCGGCTTCCATGCACACATCTAAATGTTGGCATCTAGAACTGGGCATTCTATTGAGATTTTCAGATATATCCAGACTTTATCGCACAAGTAGAATAAGGGGAAACCGTTTATATTGAGTTAGCTTGTTTTGAGTTAGAAATATCTGTTTTTTTTTTAGCATTTTGCACAACTATATCTTTGTTATGGTCATGTGTTTATGATTTAAATACATATAATTTATAAATGTTTAAATTATTTGTGTTTACAAAGGCACTCCACTAATTACTATTTATTATATGTATATTATAAATATTATAATATAGCCTACATATTTAGTTTCAAGGCCGTAAATTCTAACCATCTCTTTGTTTACTTACCCAAAAACATTTGTATCGAGATGTATATCGTGTATCGTGGTCAAGGAAGAAAAATATCGAGATATGTAATTTGGTTTGTATCGCTCAAGTCTATAGTCATCTTAAACGTGGACATAAACGTGGTCAGTTTTTGCTGTGGTAACAGTAGTAAATAAGAGTTTAAATCCAAACTGCGTGAAGCATTTCATGTTTTTTTCAGGACCTAAATTTGATCATGAATGAGCGTCTCATTTCTATCATTTTGGAAGTTTGGATCGCACAGATCCCTCGAGTTTTCTCTTAACATTTTTTTTTTGGTTTTTGGTTGTTTTACCTTTAGTAGTCTGAGCAGACGGCTTATCCTGATATTCCAGACTTCAGAATCCCTTACCTCCGTCTAGTGTTACATCATTAATAAACCAAAGCCTTTTGAAGCCTACGACGTTTCCATTTGTTTCATGTAGCCTACATCTGTTTCAGATTGCAAGCTGCTCCTTGCCTTCTTCATACTTTTTTATATTTTGTATTTATTTCTTAAACTTGCCCAGAACTATTTTCAGTCTTAGGAATGCTGGAATGAAGTGTTCAGGCTTTTTGTTTGATGGAAAAAAAGAAATATTTTCTTAAATGTGGCTGGGAATCTTGTGACCATCCACCAGCACAGCCTTCTTATGTCACTTTCAATTTTACCTGCTCAGCTGATGAGGAGATGGAAACAGAATAACTCCTTAAAATATTCGAACCCCTGAAGTCGGAGGCTCCAGATGCTGTGAAAAAAGTGCTGGGACTCCTGATGAGCATGCGCTCCTATTACAGCTCAGATTCTTTGGTAAACAGCCTCTTCAGCCCTCAGGCATGAAAACATGGAATTCACTACCAAGGATCATTAAATTCAACACTAATTTAAATAACTTTGAAATATTATTAAAAGAATATTTGTCAAAAGTAAAGTTATCCAGATAAATCATAATTATAAGAATCTGGTGATAGCATTTTTATAAGAATATATACTAGTGTAATGGAGTAAAATTACCTGATAAGATGGATAGAAGTATACTAGAATATGTGTATTATAGTTAATTATAGGTTGATCTCAGCTATCCTTAAGAATATCTTATAAATAGTGTTTATATTATAGAAAACCGTTTATATGATAGAATACAAAGTATTGTGGTTAAAGTAGACGGATACAACCTGAATCTACATTATGTGTGAATGCATTAAAATAGTAAACAGGGGATGCACATATGAATGAAATATTAACTACATAGGTATAAAGATTTGAGTATGGTAATAGTGTGGTTTATCTTATGTTTGAATAGAAGTACAAAAGTAACTAAAAGTTATATTTTTGTTAGCCTGGCTACCGCGACTAAAATTCGCAAGCTCCATATATGCTTGCATTATAGATAGCCAGGCTATATTTTTGTTGGAACCCAGGAAGAATAGCTGTGCCTTGCTACAGCTAATGGGGATCCTAAAATAAACTAAACTAAACTCTGCTTGTCTTGTGCGTCAGCGACGACCACGGCTTCAGCCCTCTCCACTGGGCGTGCAGGGAAGGAAGGAGCGGCGTTGTCGACATGCTCATCATGAGAGGCGCACGCATCAACGTGATGAACCGCGGAGACGACACGCCTTTACATCTCGCCGCCAGTCATGGACACAGAGACATCTTGGTTAAGGTACGATGGACCCTGCATGTGTTGTCTGCATTTCATGCAACTTGATTTGTTGCTCAGGTGTTCATCTTTTTTTTTTTACCCGTGAACGGAAGCTGATCCAGTGCAAAGCGGACCCCAACACAGTCAACGAGCACGGGAACACTCCGCTCCACTACGCCTGTTTCTGGGGCCAAGATGAAGTTGCAGAGGTGCAGTAAGAAAACACCCACACACTCTATTTCCTCTTGCATGATCTGTTGGTTGAAAACACCCTTTCCTGAGCAGAAATAGCCACACACACACTTCTTTACAATCTCATCTCTTTTTTCAGTATTTAGTAGCCAGCGGGGCCCAGGTGTGTATATGTAACCGGTATGGGCAGACCCCTCTGGACAAGGCCAAACCGCACCTAAAACAGCTCCTGCAAGGTCAGCGGTTGCTTATTGGATTTTGATCACAATAATAGGTAGTTCACCTTTCAAACCTATTTTCATAACACTATTTTTTTTTTACATATTTTAGAAAAAGCTGAGAAAATGGGTCAGAGTATGAGCAAAATCCCATACAAGGAAACCTTCTGGAAGGGTACCATGAGGACACGACCCCGTGAGTGGCATTCCTCTCACACAGCTGGAATAAATGTGTTAAATCGGAGCGTGTGTGTTATTATTCATACTTCTTTGCTCTGACAGGTAATGGCACCCTCAACAAGCAGGCTGGGATTGATTATAAGCAGCTCTCACTGTTGGCGAAGATCAATGAAAATCAGTCTGGAGAGGTGAGCTTCTCTCTGGCGTTTACCGCTGCCTACCAGTCTATCGCCGCTTTTTTACTGGAGCGTGTGCTCTCTTTGTAGTTGTGGCAGGGTCGATGGCAAGGGGACGAGATCGTAGTAAAGGTGCTGCAGGTGAGAGACTGGACCACCAGGAAAAGCAGAGACTTCAATGAAGAGCACCCCAAGCTCAGGTAATTTCCCTGTTTGCCTTTTATCAGCTCCCGTCTCTGTGAATGTTTGTGTCATGTTATCTTTTTCTGACTTTTGCATCACATCGCCACCCAAAAAGAATTTTGTTGGAGATTTATACTGAATTTGTGGGACAATACATTGATCTACCTCGATACATCCATCATATGGTCAATGAGTCAATGATATAGATCCAAAATCCTAATATCGGCCAAAAATCGTAGTAGCCAGTTTTCAAACTCACTTTTATTTTGAAAATATTTTCTTCTAAACTGAATGTTAATGGCAGAGCTCAGGAATAAAGAAAGGTTAAATAATGATTTAGTTGTTTTTTATGATGAATGGAGATAATTGTGATCAATCACTCTTGATATTCCTTTATATAATTTCATATCCATCGGTTGACCCTTGATCGAATTGAAATGATATTGTGACTGAATTTGAGATATCGGCAAAAATCAAATTACTTTATCACTGTATCGCTATAATATCATATCATGATAATTTCATTATTTTTGTGTCCAGGATCTTCTCTCATCCAAACATTCTGCCTGTTCTTGGGGCTTGTCAGTCACCTCCATCTCCTCACCCTATCATCATCACCCACTACATGCCCTATGGGTCCCTCCACAACATCCTCCACCAGGGCACTAGTGAGTAAATTGCTTTTATGCTCACATGTAAAAGGGAAATGGCTAAATTTTTTTCCAAATGTTTCTGAACACATCACTAATAAATCTGAGAAGCTGAGAATCTGCTTAACACTGAAACATCAGTTTTAATCATGTAGATTTTTGAATGTTATCCTTTTTTCCTCGTGTTTCTTCCTCTTCCTCAGCTCTGGTTGTCGACCAAAGCCAAGCGGTGAAGTTTGCGCTGGACATTGCCAGCGGCATGGCCTTCCTCCACACCTTGGAGCCAATGGTTTCACGGCTTTACCTCAACAGTAAACATGTCATGGTAAGACGCTGCTGACGCGAAAGCAAACCCGATTAGAAACTTGTAAATCCTGACTCATTCGTTGTCAGACACTTGGTGAGTCACAAGGCAATGTCCTTGCAGATTGATGAGGACATGACAGCCAGAATAAGCATGGCGGATGCCAAGTTCTCCTTCCAGTGTCCGGGCCGTATGTACTCCCCCGCCTGGATGGCCCCCGAAGGTATTTAGATGCTGTATTTATTTATTTTTTTCCACCCACCCTCCTTTCTATTGTCCTTTTAATACTGCCTTAAACTTAATGAGTCATCCAATCCCAAACATGACGGTCTGTGGTGTATAATTTAGTCCCAGCTCAGTGGTAGTCATGAAAGAGTTCTTTTATTCCTTCTTGGTTCCAGCGCTGCAGAAGAGGCCTGAAGATATCAACAGAAGATCTGCTGACATGTGGAGCTTTTCAGTGCTACTGTGGGAACTAGTTACCAGAGAAGTCCCCTTTGCTGATCTCTCACACATGGAAATTGGCATGAAGGTACGTTGGCGTTGTATTTTTTGCATTTAAACTGATGCCTTGCACTGAACAGCAGTATATCTCCTCTCAGGTGGCTCTCGAAGGTCTTCGGCCAACCATCCCACCAGGAATCTCGCCTCATATATGCAAGCTGATGAGACTCTGCATGAACGAAGACCCGGCCAAGAGACCCAAGTTCGACATGATCGTCCCCATCTTGGAGAAGATGCAGGACAAGTGAATGCCTCACCAGTGTTTGCTCCTTTATCAAACCACTTTAGCTTTCCTTCAGTCATGTATCTGCCAGCCCACTGTAAATAATGCCATAAACCACTGTAGCCCACACACACTTCCAGCTGCGTGTTTTGTATAAATTAATATGAGGTTTAAATGATCATGCTTAAATGATTTTGCTCTTGTGGGATGAAATGTTGGGAACCTTTTTCTTCATGGATTACATTCGGTGAGGATTAAGACAGGAAGAGACCCGGAGAAGCATGTATAGAACGAATGCTTTTATACATGTTTGCATTTAACTTTATAATAAATGTTTTATATTTATGACAAATTTGTGCTCTTTTTCAAGTATTTTCCTTTTGTGAAGCACTTTATATGTGGAAATTATTTGACATTTGATGTAATTTTCCATTTAAAAGCTTTCTTTAGCTGGATGGAAAAAGATTTTGGTTGAAGCATGAGTGAAATGTTATGAACTATAAAGGCCACAAGGTGGGGCTGAAAGCTTTAAGTTTACAGGAAGTGGACACCGCTTTCAGTTAAAATATTTTAAAGGTCAGTTTTGAACTGGTATGTTGTTCCAGATTGCCCATTTTCTGCGTAATTGCGTAGCTTTGTCACTTGTAAGATTCATTGCTATGTTGGGTAGGATTACTACTTTGATATCACTTTGTGTGTAAGGAAATGGGTGTGACAAGTGTTTACAAAGGCACTCCACTAATTATTGTCTTTGGACCACCATTGTTATGGTGCAGCTTTAAGGTGCTGTGGGAGGATTACAAGGAAATGAAAATAATAACTATGTTGGTTAAAATGTAAAAGATTTTCTTTTGGTTTGAGATCTGGTCACTGTGGAGGCCATTGAAGAACAATTCTTTTCCACATTGAAGAATATAAGATCATTTGCGCTGTCTTACAGTGTATTAGACATCAGAAGATGAGAGCTACACTGTGGCAACAATAGTCAGGAAGACTGTTCTGCATGATTTGAATCATGCTCATTTGGTACTAAGTGGCCCAAAGTATGCCAACATAAATATTCCACTTCCTGGCTGAACTATTAATGTAGGCAGGGTGAATTCATACTTTTATGTTGTTAATCCTCACCTTGGCATCTAAAAGTTGCAGCTCTACCCTTTGATTTCTTACTTGTGTTGTTCCCTCAAATTTAAGTCGCTTTGGATAAAAGCGTCTGTTAAATGACAGTAGTAGTAGTAGTAGAAGTAGAAGTAGCATAAATTGGGACTCATCAGACCAGGCAATGTTTTTTCTGGAACTCGTATCTAGTTTGCCACTGGGCAACAGGCTTTGCTTAACAATCTTCATTGGCAGCAGTTAACCTCCTATCTATCGATTGATCTAAGGCCACTTATCTTTCCCATGACTGTGTAGCATATTGCACCACTCAAAAAATCTTTGCAGGTGCTTTCAATTAAGTAGCTGATAAGAGTGTCACACATGGAGCGAAAAATTTACACTTTTTTCACGATATTCTAATTTTATAGAATACTGAAAGTGGGGTTTTCATAAGCTGTCAATGATGATAATGTAAATGAAAGTGTAATGAGAATGATTGGAATGAATTATTGGAATAAACGTTTTTAATGCACAAACACACAGTTAGATAGATAGATAGATAGATAGATAGATAGATAGATAGATAGATAGATAGATAGATAGATAGATAGATAGATAGATAGATAGATAGATAGATAGATAGATAGATAGATAGA
>JAVQJG010035762.1:0-13886 GCA_036024015.1 Craterocephalus amniculus
ATGCTGTATAACAGGGGAGGTATTGATCAATATTGCCATTGTTATTGATTAATCCCAATAAAAAAATGTCAAAATTATGCAAAAGTGAATTTTCACAAAAAAGCTGTTGTAGTATGATCATGAGGAGAGCAATGATGGGTGTAGCGAGTTTGGAGTGTCTATACTGTATAACAGTGGAGGTATTGATCAATATTGGCATTATTATTGATTAAAAACAAAAACAAATCGTCAAAATTATGCAAAAGTGACTTTTCCAAAACAGCTGTTGTAATATGATCATGAGGAGACCACTGGTGTGTGTAGTGAGTTTGGAGTGTATATACTGTATGGAGGTATTGATCAGTATTGGCATTGTTATTAATACCTCCAACAAATATTCAAAATTATGCAAAAGTAAATTTCCGAAAAAAGCTGTTGTAGTACTATCATGAGGAGGCCCCTAATGTGTGTAGTTATTTTAGAGTACCTATACTGTATAAAAGTGGAGTTATTGAATTTTGTTTGCAGCATTAAACTGGTATTGCAATTTGCAGACGGTCCCCGGACGCTTGTCCGGCTGAAGGCTTTGCATAGAGATCAATGTTGTGAGTCTAGCGCGGAGGACGGCACTTTTCAGAAAAAAATATACATTTTGGTCCTTGTAGCTCATAGTTTTTGCTATCATAATTGCACAGAGGCATCGTTTGTGTTATAAGAACGTCTCAGCTCAGATTTATTGATCCCGGAAGTTTGAATCTGTGAATATCTTTCTAACTTTACCTAAGTCCTCCGTTGTCAGGAATGAGGGGAACGTGCGTGAATGAGGTGGAACCAGACCTAATTTTACCCTGTAGCCCTGCCAACTGCCAAACACAAGGAACAGGCGCTGCATTGTCATTCATGGCACGCAGGGCACTCGGAGCTTAGCGCATTGCAGACTTTGATCCCTTGGGGCCTAAATGTTGACCTCTGAGACGCTGGATGATGGTTTGGACCGCCTCCTCAATCAGTGTTTGTACGGTCAAAGAACCACGGAGCTGCAGGCACTGACGGGAATAAGTTAGGACGCCTGCTCCTTTCCATCCAGAAAACCTAAAAGAAAATATGAAAACTTTTACATAAGAGTAAGCTCTTTTTTTCATTGCATCTTATTAAACCACAAGATTTATTTTAGTGTTCTCATAAAAGGCTGCTGGTTATTTATAGAAGGCTCCCAGTGAGGAGTTTTGACTTATGTAACTCGCTGAGACTAAGTGAAAACGTTAAGATATGTAGATGCATATGAAACATCGACCGAAGGGGCCAATTTGTCACACGCTTTTGGATGGTTGTTGTCGTTTTTTTTTTTGTTGTTTCTTTTTTTTTGTAGAGTTTGCAGTCGAGGCATTTTAAGCCGATGCCGCTCCTCTAATTTCCAGTGTCTGCACATAGAGGGGTGGAAAGACAGACTCAGAGCAGAGAGCCTCAGAGAGGAAAGAGAGCGTTTGTGAGACAGAGAGAAAATCTACGTCGTCACACGGTCACATGACTGCTGAGTTTCCTTGGAGACAGCAGCAGTGTAGTACATTGAGATGCTCGCCCGCTCAGTTGAGGGCAGATTAGGCATCTGGCAGCGGCAGCAGTTGGATGTGTTTTGCCAGCCAGGCAGGTCCTCGCTCGCTCCTCACAGAGGTAAGTGTGACTCCTGCCTCGTCCTCTGTCTCCAGCCCACCTTTAGGGGGTGTTTGGGGGGGGGGGGGGGGGGGGGTGTAATGTGATGAGCGGGGAACATTTTTCACTTGCAGCGGGATTTCAGTAAACTAGACGGGGGCATGTGCAGGGCTGAGTTGTGACATGTGCTCCTTTGCTCTCCTGATTATATTACAGGAAACAAAAATGAGCACTTTGAACACAAATTAGGACTAATAAGTTAGCCTACACATCAGAAAAGCTGAGCACAGATATTTTTCTCTTTAATTCTGTTCGGCTAGTCTTCAGTCAAATACAGGAATTAATAAATGATTAGATTGTATCTTCAGACATGCAGAACCCCTCAGACGTCCACATTGAAACAGATTACATGCACTTTAGTTTGGCAGCGGGAACATGATCTGAAAGCCATATTAAGCTTTTTGGTTTTAATAACAGAATGATATGCAGAAAAGATTGCACGGTCTGTTACTAACAGTGGATATAAATAGTTTGATTTGGCCACAGAATGCTGATAGGACATTATGCCTTTTGCTCTGCCTTTTTGATGAGAGCGATAAATAAATCAGAACAGAGTGGAGGCTGATTACTACAGACACTTCATGCAGATGGAGGAGACGCAACTACAGACACATGCTAATAAAGTGCTATTGTGAGCGGCTGCTGTTCTCTGTGCTGGATGTGAAGCCGAGAGCACCTGTGATGTGCCGAGTGATATTTCGATCCGTTAATGAGACCCTCCGGTCCAGGGGTTCAGGCTCCGATAAGCCTGCCGCTGATTCAGCCGCCAGATGGACCCCGCTGCTTTGTTTACTCGCACAGATTACCTCCCACAATGTCACCTCTCGTAGTTTTTCACAGATTTCCATTTTAATTAGATTCCTAGTCTGCTGTTGTTAATCTTGTTCATGTTAATTAGGTTTTAGCTAATTGCCTAAAAACATCTAGATTGCTGTTCCCAGAAAAGTTCAATTATTTTGCAGCGGTTCCAGGTTAAGTGGAGGACATGTTGCCTTCCTCTTTTTTTTTTGTGCACCACACTCAGTTGTTTTTAATAATCCCCCCGGCTCCCCCCTCACCCTCTTCGCCTCAGTTGGATTAAAGTGAAGGCAGAATCGCTGATTCATGATTATTAATAAAATGCAAGTGACTCCCTCCCCCCACTCCCTGGTGTCAAGCATCACAGGCCCCTGCAGAGTAGCATTAAAAACTTCTAATCTTGTCTTTTAGTCAGCCGAAACCAGTGGCCAACAACATGAACGACACAATGCTCATGTCCTCCGGGGCACCTACTCCTACTAAAAGGTAAGCAACCCCCAGGCATGATGTCTTTATATTAAGATATTCCATCCTTAATGAGTGCAGAATGTGAATTTAAGTTGCACCCGCTGCATATCGGACGTAGCCTACTCCTGTCTGCGCTCAGAATAGATTCTCTCTCATCTGTGGATTTAACAACAACAGAGCAGGAAAATCAGTATTTGTTCCTTCGTGTTTGACACATGACCTTGCGAGAGTATTTTTAAAGGAAATGTTATTGTCATGAAAAATAAATGATAAATCCTACTTAAATGACAAGTGGAGCCGGAGCCTTGTCGTGTAAGCAGATATCAGGCGAGCGCCGCTTAAAAGCAGCCTAATTGTCCTCTTATTTCCGCCCGTCTCTCTTATTATTTACTCACCGTGGTAATGATGGTCTGTGGTTATGAATTCAATGATAGAGATCACTCTGAGGGAGCTGTAATGTGTCTAGCGCAGGTAGGAGGGGGGGGGGGGGGTGCCTTTTTTTCGTGTACATTATCACTGTATGACATCTTTCTGGAAATTTGTGCCTGCAACATCACACCGCTGTGGGGCTCCGGAGCTCCCACAGCACATTAGTCTGGCGCACAGAAGTAAAGAAATCCTGAAAATCCAGACAGACAAAGAGCTTGTCATGGATTTGAGGAGAGCATGCATGATGTATGTATGTACACTTTTCCTTTCAGTTGTGCTGCTCTGAGCTGGTTTATCACACTGTCCTACCGCAAGGACTCCGGCGGCTGAAGGGCAGAGGAAAGAAAAGTCAGAGGATGAGTAACCAGACTAGGACTTAAAATGCGTTTTTAAATAATAGAAAATTCCCACATGTGAAGCCTTATTCAAATTGATCATGTTTAAAGATACTTTGCTATAAATAAAAATGAGAATTCTTATTATTGGAGCTAAAAAAAACCGATATAACTTTCAGTGCTAGGTCAGGTTTCATGCACGGCTGAACATTTTGTGCAGCACACTGCTCTCCTTGGGCTGACAGTATCAGGATTAGAGCCGGTATAAGAGAAACTGACAATATTGGGACACCCAAAGCACTAAACCATGCCTTCCACCCAAACCTGCGGAGGTCAGCGGATGACATCGCGTGTCGCATCATGTATACAAGGAAGGCACTCTCCTGAGGTTTCTTCCACTCTGGCAGTAATGTAGAAGCCTGATAACCTTTGTCTTGACATTTTGCTGTGTGAGTCAGAGCTGATTTGTGAAGATGGCACTTGCATAGAGTGCAGTTGTCTTTGAAGGGTCATAACAACAACACGGCTACTGGTTTTAGGCAAGAAATTATGCGTCAAGTCAGCCGAAGGCTTCATCCACGGGGTGTGTCAGGTGTCAGTGTTGATACTGGTACAGTATCAACACAGTTTTGAATGAGAAGGGGTGTGTGTCTTTCATTTGGTTTGTAAATAATAATCTGTTACTGACCAGAATAATTACCTGGCCTCCGTTTTTGTCACATGAAGGGCTTATGAGTCAAAAAGGTTTCTGCTGAATAATGTAAAGCTCCATTGGGGCTCTGCTTCTGTCCGGGAGGAGCAGCAGGAGTCAACTTTCAAATATTTCTTTTTTATGTATGAAAAAGGGGAAAAGAGAAAACAGAACTTTATCACAAGCCCGATGCACACTCTTTGAAAAATTATCCCCATTGTGCCTCTGGCCTCCACCACTGACATGGCATCTGCTCCCTCCCACTTCAGGCCCTCTTACAGACAAATGCTCACCACCGGCAAACCAATTTTATTACCTGTTAGTCATGCAGAACCAGGACAGCAGAGGATGACGTCTGAAAAAAGCTTAAGAGATTTAATTCAGCACTCGTAGACAACTGACCAAGTGTGAGACACCGGAAAAACGTAATTAGCAAAGAAGTTGTTTGTGTCTGGAAGACTGTGAAACTCACAGACTACTACATATTTAATTAAGAGGCTTTGATATGTTGTATTAATGTTTATAAATGTAAGTTTGATTTGAAAACTGGTAATCATCCAGTTCTTCAGTCCTGGTTTTCCAGCATCTTATTTGGCTGTTTTCCAATGTAATTTAACATTTTTTGTTGTGCTGTGTAACCACTTTCTACTGTTTATATAGTGGAATTTATATAACACATAGCGATAAAGAACAACATGGATTTCACACCTCGGTTCCGTAGTACTGATGATGGTGTCAGTGCTGCACAAAAGGCAAAAACTAAACAAATGTACACACTGGAATCTGGAAATTCCTGTTGTGACACCAGTATGGATTGGGTTTAGTACATGACACAAGCTTAATTTTATTGATTACCTATAAATCTTAGGCAGAGAGATGAGGCCCAAACCTTGTCGACTGCTGCATCTTTTAGATTTGAATGAGGAAATAAAGACGGCGGAAGAAGATTTTCTTGTTCAGGCCTCATCTCTCTGCTTCGGAGTTTATAATCGAACATGTCATGAAATCCATTACAATTATAACAATTAATCACAACTTATGAGCAGTTAACAAAGATTAAAAGAACTAAATCAAAATTTGGTCCCAGAAAAAAACATCTTCAGACTTTATTTAAAGGATCATTTTTGTTTTGTGTAATGGGGACTTACTTATATCCAACCTGCAGATACAGCTCTGGTAGAGTTTGGTAACAAGTAACAGAGTAAATTATGGACGCTACTCTCTCAGGACACTTGGATTACATTGGACGAGCAGTATGGAGGAATATTGACAATTTTTTGTGGAGTTTTATGCACCTTTTTACTCGGACGCCGTTCAACATCTTTGTAAGCGAACTGACGCAAAACGAAAACCGCCCCACATCTCTGGAACACTTAACATGATATTTATCATGCAGCCAGAGTGTTAATCAGCATGATGGTGAGTCTAAAATGAAGACACATCATTCTGAGGGTGAAGTATTCCTTTAAGAGAGAGACATTTTTAAGGTCTTTGAAGTTAGATTTTTTTTATTTACCTCTGGTGTTGACTTTTATATGATAAAGAGTAAACATAATCACTCACCGCAGGGGTGCATCAGCAAATCAGATGTACTCTCGGATCAAATGTTGTAGTCAGTGCAGCCTGGTGGGTTTCAAGACAGTGAAGTTATGTCTGATGGTAAGGTTAAACAATGAAGATATTACAAAAATAGCTCACACTTGAGTCAGTATTGTCTGTTTCTTCCACAGTAGAACAGCAGCGCTTGGCTTTCATGCTGCTACTCATGTATTTTTGATAGATCTTCTGTAGTGATTTTATTTCACACAACCCAATTCAAAGAAACCTAAAAATTCCTTAAAGGCAACATTTGAGAAGACAGGCTGTTGTATAAAGAAGAAGCCCTCCATCTTTAATCAGATGACTCAATATGACAACATCTGAGGAAGTAGCTTTGAGAGAAGGTGGGAGCCTTAATATGTGGGACAAAAATAAGCATCAGGGAAAGATGCCAGTTCAGGAGGGTTTAAAAGGCAGTTCATGCATCATCTTCTAAAACCTGGCCCCTGCTGTAAGCTGATGCCAGAAAAACTCCCCAAAGAACAGCAGAAAGGAAAAGATCCTCAACCAGAGCAGCTCCCTTTTGTGTGTCAGTGTGCCTCTCAGGAAACCCGAGTCTGTGATTCAGCCTGAAAAGACTATCAATTATTAAGAAAGTGTCCCAGATAATAAAACATACCTTGATGTCTTGCTCTATTAAAGCGCTGTGACACTACTTTGAAAAATTTCAGAGGTTTTTTGTTATCTTGAAAGTATTGACACCATCTAGAAACGTGTCAAGGGGTCAGTGAAGTCATGCTCGTCATTATTTAAATAGCACTGTTTATGTTGGAAGTGTGAGGAGAAACAGTAGCTTGAAGTTTCTGATCTAACTGGGTTAACAGGCAGGTTTGCTGTGTTGTTGAGGCTGTAAGCCCGGTGGTTGTTGATGCAACCGGTTGGAAAGCAGACTGTGTGGAATGGTCCTAATCATTGCCTACTCTCCAGTTGGTTAGAAAGCTCCAAACAGCTTTGCAGCTCTCCTTCACTTCTCATTGCAGACAGCCGGCTGAGAAAGAGCAACATATGTCCTGTCATCTGTCTACACCACATGCCACACCCATTACCATTTTAACTCCCGTGTCTTACTTGACATTTCCAGTTAGCGCTGGGATGACCAGAATGAGGACTTTGAATTCACAAATGCATCTGGCATGCTGCTTTTCCATGACCAGTCCCCTTAAACTAAGTCTGTATAACATATAGACATGCTTTTCTCTAACTCTTTTCTTCTTTTCTTACACAAGAGCTTTTGCTGTCAGAGCCAGTGTTACCATGTATGTGTGTTTGTGTGTGTGATGCACCACTCTGCGTTTGACTTTGGGCAGTGTCTTGGAGAGTCCCAGTCGTCTAGATGAAGAGCATCGCCTCATCGCCCGATACGCTGCCCGCCTGGCGGCCGAGGCGGGCAACTCCACAGTGAGTATTATTTCGCACGAGGCCCTGTGGTGCTCTTCAGTCCAGCTGCATTTCAAGTTTGTTGCTTTGAAGTTCTTGTTAGTCTACTGGTGCAGCAGAAAATGTTTACTAGAATGAGTTTCTTTGTATTCTTGCGTTATTTTGTTGGGATGAAGGAGAGCGGCATGGAGCTAAGTTGGCTACCTATTAGTGCAGAAAAATGATAATAATAAGGCTCATTGCTGCTCATTGTGGTCAGAAGGTGGCTGTTTGTATATCAGGTTTGTTGTCTCACCAGTTTTAACCAGTTCTATAATCATCATGTTTTTCAGCAACAATGTCCTCCAACAGATCTGAGTTTCAACTTTGATGCTAATAAGCAACAAAGACAGCTGATCGCGGAGTTGGAGAATAAAAACAGGTACAGTTTTTCATTTAATCATCCACATAGGAAAATGATGAAAATGTTTTACTGGTTCTATCTCATTGTGAAGGTGACTATTCAGTCTTTCCAATGATATACTGTTTAATACAACACCACTGGATACTGTTATAGGAGAAAAAAATTAGTTAGACACAGTTGTCCTTACTTTTTGGGCTAAGTTTAGAAATTGTCAGCAACAAATTTGTAAATAAAAGTTGTGAGAAGGGGGAAAAAAACAACAAATGTAAAAGTTGTGTAATTCTAAAAGACACAAACTATCGCACTAAACAGCAATGGGTCATTAATTAGACTCTATCAGTAACTTTTCTGCAGATTCAGTTAGAAATGGACAGAAATTTCTATGAAATTCTCCAATTCTTAACTTCTTATTGAAACAAGACGTTTTTATGGCTCACATTTGCCTGTTTGTTTCATTCAGGGAGATCCTACAGGAGATCCAGAGGCTCCGTTTGGAGCATGAACAGGCCTCTCAGCCAACACCAGAAAAAGCCCAGCAGAACCCCACACTTCTGACGGAGCTGCGGCTCCTCAGGTATCCACCTGCCGCCACACACGACCACACCTCACACCAACTGAAGAGAAGAAAGAGCTGCATACAGTATTAAGGAAATTCTGCATTTAAAGAAAAACCCCAAAAGGCTCCAGACGTGTCATGTTTATTTTTGCTGAACTCATTTTTTGAGCACAAATAAGTCAGGAGGCTGTTTTTAAATGAGCTGCACCAGCAGCGACAGCAGTGCATGCATTTGTCATGCGGCAGGGATCTGTCACCTTTGGGTTGAGTTCTTGGAAGAGACTCACCCTGAAACGACATATTGTAGCTCTTGATGCCTTGAAGGACTTTTTGTTCGTGCAGACTGTCCTAAACTATAAATCAGATTGTGAAAGGTCAACAATTAAACATTTGAATGCTTTCAGTGTTTTGTAGCATAAAGGATCATCTGAGCTGGTTACTGATAGTTTACCATGACTTAAATGCAATGAATTTCTTTATTTGCTGCATTTTACTTCCCATCCTGTGCAATATTGGTGTGTAAATGTGCGAATAGGAAACTAGTGGTGGTATATTTCACTAGGATTATTCATTCATTCATTTTCTGTACTGCTCAGACTAATTCTGATGGATTGATGAAGAAGCATTATTAAGCTCTCTGAGGAAGTTTGTGACTGTCTGTAATTCAGTTTCATCCAGTTGTGCTCTGTGTTTGGACCTGTTTTCACTGAACAGCTGTGACGTGGCGTTTATTCGGCTAGAAGAAAGACGTCAGTCTGCAGGTGTCAGAGAGTTTTTCCTGGGAGAGCTTGAGTCTTTAAAGGTCTTTGAATTTGCAGTTAAACACTGTGAACAGCAGAGGGTAGTAACAAGCCAGGTTCCACACACACTGTCGGCTAACAAGACTCACATCTCTGGTGGTGGAGGTGATATTTGGCTCCCAGAAGAGTTTCTTAAACACTTTATTTTTCTGTACGTGCTTTAAAGGTTATGTCCCGTGAAGAATAATACCATGCTCTCTCTCTTCATGCTATGCAAGTTTAAAGGACTTGTGTGTGTTTTTACACAACATTCCTGCAGAATAGCAGCTTCTGGAGAAGTGTCATACTTGTGAATAATTAATAATTAACTGTTTTTGTCATTTTCACTTCACAAACAGATATTTTTGTGTTTTTTTAATTGTTATTAAATTTTTTTTTGTTTTTATTGTAGCTTTTTACAAGATACAACATAGTTTCAATATACACAACAGTTATGCCCCATCTGACAGTGCATATAGGAGTAATAAAATGGCAGGATTATAAAGAGACGGGCATTTAAATAACAAAACAAAACAACAACAACAAGAAAAAAACAACAGAAAAAAAACCCAAAAACAAGTACAACAAGAAAAACATGAGAGGATTCCTCTGCTATCTATATTCTGTACAAGATAGGCACAGGATATCAGGAAAAGTACAAGCAGCACATTTCTGCTTAGCTCACAGTGGATGTTGCGGTCTCATGGAGTAAGGCCAAAAAAGGCTTCCACAAGATATTTTAGAGTTAAAAAGAATGAGCTGAACACGTTTAACTGAATTTGAAAGAGTAGTTTAGACAGTTGTCTACATTAAAAGTAGGCTGGTTTTATTCAAGATTCCTCTCTGCAAGTTAATATGAAATTTAACCTCTCTGCTGTTTTTCTCGTTTCCCTTCAGACACAGGAAAGATGAGCTGGAGAGGCGCATGTCAGCCTTGCAAGAAAGCAGACGGGAGCTGATGGTGCAGCTGGAGGGACTCATGAGGCTACTAAAGGTAAAACTACCACCTGTTTCAAGAAGACTCTCACTAAATCAGTTTTAATATCCTAAGATATTAAATCTCTTAATTCAGCTGCTCTCCTTTGGCGTTCTGCAGGTTTTCTGCTTTAAATAATTTGATTTTTGAAGCTCAGTGGCCTATTCATTGAAATCAAATGTGTTAAATTCTCCAAAACCAGGACACAGCCATGATCTTATGTTATGTAAATGTGCCATGCAGCACATGCTTGGATCACTTTCATCTTCTTTCACTGCTTTAATACTGTTGCTCTCACTCTCCCTACTCTTTCCTTGCTTACCTTTGCTGGCTGATAGGATGAGGAGCAGAAGCAGGCTGTAAGTTGCCCTTAATTCAGTTTGAAAAGCTCAATACCAGCCACATCACTTAGTTTGATGCCTCTCTACTCCCGCCCTTTCACACAGATGCGATTGACAGAAGTCTTTTTAATCCATTTCAAGATGATGGTTAGGAAAGATAATAGGATTCAATCTAACATGGTTTTGCTGCTCGAGTCATCAAATTCAGAGCAATTCACCACTTCCTGCTGAGCGCCATGCATCAGCCATGGAGACATCACCCTTAAAGCTGGTTGTCTGACCAAGTTGTGAGAATTCTGTAGTTTTGTTTTTTTTTTCCATTCCAAATGTCAAGGGCCTGTTTCTTTCATCGGCACTAACAACCTCCCCTCTAATGTGGCTGCAGTCTGGCTGGCCATCTGCTGCCTGGCTCAGAGCCATCGACCTGGGTCTGCACTGCCCCCGAGACACACAGTCATCCTCTCTCTGTGAGATATGGAGTTCCAGGCTCTGCACAAGACCCAGTTGCACACCCACACGCAAACGGTGCAGCACAGAAAGGCTTAGGATTACCAGAGGTTTTCCTCAAACATTGTTTTTGTTTGTTCTCCCAGTAAGGGTTAAGTATGTTTTGATCATTGTTTCTGTGTTTGTTTCAGTAAATATCACCTATAGGAGATAAAAGGACCCGGTTCTTTTTAAAGCTGGCATCTGGGCCTGCAGTGCAGCACCATGAAACAGTCATTCCAGGACAGGCTTTGGTGATGAGGAGCTTAATGAGACTGAAAGAATTTTCCCAACTAATGGAGGCCTAGATTCTCTGAAGCTTGAAAATTGGGGTGTGCAGATTGCTCCTGTTAAAAACATTTTTTTTTTCAATTCACAAAAAAATTATTGTGGAATAATTTGAATTTAAATGAAATATTTAAACTAAATGTTTTCTTACAGAGTTACAGCGTGAGAAGATTGATACCCCTTAAATGTCTGGATCTTACAGTAAACAGACTTCTGCTTCATTTTCTTGGCATTTGATGTCAGGGATACTTTTCAAAAAAGCAGCAAAATTGTATTTTTTTAAAAGTATTTTTAAGTTAAAGTAACTGTAACAGTAAAATATTTTTTTATTTTCTCCCAGCTTCCATGAATTCAACTTCATTCTGCGTTCACTTTGTGTGAAGGCAACATTAAGGGTGCACAGCAAAAAAAAAAAAAACTGCCACCCAGATGAGTTCTATTCAGAAAAGGGTCCTGCTTATTTCAGCAAGACACTGTCACTTTATCCCTTGAATCTTTCTAAAGCACAGTTCATGATTAAAGTGACCCGCCTGCAGTACAGCTTTACCACCATCTGGAAAGATGTAGAGTAGTCATTATGAAATAAAAACATGAGGAAGGGGGTCTGAGAATGTAAATGTAAAGCAAGAACGGCCAGCGTATCCTACCACAACTTCTTTTTCAATATAGTGTGACTGACATCAAAGTACAAACCGGGAATTTCTCTCTCTCTCTCTCTGTTTCTCTCTTTCTCTCTCTCTCACTCTCCCTCTATAATTAATTGACATTAAGTACATGATCAGCTTTTATCTACATATGGGCAAGGGTTTATATTAATTGCAGGTAATTCAGATCTTCGTATCACATGTGGAAATGTGTGTAACATTGTAACCCCCAGAAACAGAGTTTATGTAACGAGACAACAATTTCTTTTATCTTTCATTGATGGATTTCCCCATTGCAGTCCCAGTCTGGAGGGTCTCCTCATTCTTCTCCCAGTCACGGCGCAGGCTGCTCCATGCCCATGCCCATACGCTCCACCTCGGCCGGGTCCACCCCAACCCACACACCTCAGGACTGCCTGGCAGGGGTGGAGGGGGACGTGCTGGAGGCCTTCTCTCAGGGTGAGTTTGACCCAACGACCACAACCCGACAACTACAAAGAGAAAATTAAACAATGTAGAACATTTTGACAAATTTCATGTTTGCATACAACTTAAACCAGAAAGTGGTGAATTCTGTGTGTTCTGTACAGGATTTAAAGTCTGAAAGTCTAAGAAAGTTTAAGTCACACAGTCTGTGTAGAACATGGAGAAACTAATACTGCACACTTGCAGCTAATGT
The DNA here is from genome assembly GCA_036024015.1 of Craterocephalus amniculus. Taxonomy (NCBI): domain Eukaryota; kingdom Metazoa; phylum Chordata; class Actinopteri; order Atheriniformes; family Atherinidae; genus Craterocephalus; species Craterocephalus amniculus. The sequence goes on from JAVQJG010035762.1 coordinate 12,539, forward strand.
GCAATTTGTGGAAAAGCTATTAGCTTCCCAGCAGCTGCTAGCGTTCGCCGTGACTGTAAATAGAAAAATATACAACACAATACCACGTAAGCACAAGACCACGTAAGCACAAGTATTAAAAAGGTATTCACTGTTAGCAGATTGTCTGCAGTGGTTGACAATAAAGTTGATGCTAACAACTAATCCTATGCTTCGGGTGTAGTAAGGGCATTCCTAATACTGTGGTAAAAAGATCTTGCAACTTTTCTTCTTCTCAAGAAATGCCCCTCTTATGTTTAAATAAATGCCCGTTGCATTGGAGAGTTTAGTGAGCAGGTCAGGTGTGACATTTGCTGATGAGCATGGCCAGATTTGCATCAGTCCTCTTTCGCTGAGTCATACGTCAAGCCATTGTTATGCTAGGTTAAGTTTTTCATGCCAAAACATAAAATGTTCAATAAAAAAAAAACAGATGTAAAACAGAGATGTATTTATATGGGGGTGGAGGGGGACTTTAAAATTTCATGATACTTTCCTACGAATGCAGGACTGTTCTTGAGTTGCATTTGGTGAAGACTAAAAACTTCTGTTTCCTCTAGGTGTACCTAGAAATCTTCGGAATGACCTTTTAGTTGCTGCTGACTCAATCACAAACACCATGTCATCGCTGGTGAAGGAGCTCCACTCAGGTTGGTAATTTGTGCCTTGTCTTGCATGTCTGAATTCTTACACAGTAATTCCTGTCATTGCCACTGAGCTTGGGTTTTGGGTTTTGTTTTTAAAGTGGATGACGGGGGAGAGGAGGACGAGACCGCCATGAGGAACGGTGGGGACAGAGGTGGGTTCAGGTACTTGTTCACATCAGTCTTCTTACTGAAGCTTCCAAAGCTAGTCATCCTACATGCATACATAATATACACTGTGTTCCAAATTATAACGCATATGTTTTTGTTCATTTATCCTGAATAATCAGTGTGAAATGTAGTGATTACATGTTTTAATAGTCAATTACAATGTTAGGTTACATAATAATCTGGATATATGGAATACAACTACACAGCACACATTTTTACACCCTGTGACACCTTTAAGGCCATTACCATCTCACTCCCCATTATTCCGGCCCAAAACATCACTCCACTCAGTGGATTTTATAACAACTTTTAGAAAAATTTCCAAGGATTTTCAAACATTTGCATAGAGACCTATGTTGAGTCCTCTTGTAGTTTTTCATGTTCAACTTTTTGGAACAGTCTGGCAGCTGCAGAGGTTTTGTATGCTTTACCTGTGTGTGTGTGTGTGTGTGTGTGTGTGTGTGTGTGTGTGTGTGTGTGTGTGTGTGTGTGTGTGTGTGTGTGTGTGTGTGTGT
>JAVQJG010035768.1:0-26722 GCA_036024015.1 Craterocephalus amniculus
GTGTGTGTGTGTGTGACTCAAACTGGGCAAAGTTCAGCTGTAGGTGGGACTCTTATGAAGCCATTCATGGCACGGTGATAAAAGTAATTTTTAAAGGAGGACTTTAGTCTCTGGTTCCAGCCGTAGATAAGCAGAGAGCGATCGTCCAGCAGCTCTGTAGGTTCGCTTTTCCATGGAAGCTCTTTCCTTTTGTCCCTGCGCTGCCTTGACTTCTTTAAACGAAGTGATAGTGAAATCTGTCATCAGGCGCCCTGTTTTCTCTGACCTGGAAACATCTGGAGAGGGACAAACCGGCGTTACTCAGAAAGTAAACACCCCTTTCAATAACCCAAACTATGGACATTCCTGAGAGAATACAGCGTGTCGACTTCATCGTAAAAAAAAAAAAAACTCTCAAGGACAGTTTGGATGCAAACAAGAGCTTCCATGTCTGACATTTCATCTCATTGTGTGGCGAACATGTGTGTGCCTGTGTGTGTTTGTGGAATTCAGAGGATAGAAGCTGACTTTGGTTTGGATCTGAAGTATTTATCCAACTTTATTTCTACAGCAACGTTTACAGCAGATAGCCCATTCATGGTCACAATACCTGGGATGATGAGAGGCCTTTTAATGAAAATGAGTGATGTCTGTATTCTGGTTGGGCTTTCATATTTAGCAAGCACCATCTGACATGTTATTACATCCCAGGTCGACGGTGAGTTGAGATAGTCGAGTCTGTCATGGATGACAGACTTTAAAAGGTTTCGGTGTGGATTTGTGGCTGTTTAGGGAAAGAATCTGTAAACTTCTTCAGACAAACTTGCCATGTATGATGGCCTGAATTTGAACTAAAGTTCATAATAGAAGCACAAGGCAGAAAATAAATAATGAAATGTTGCTTATTGGTGTCTGACAAAGTCAGAAACAAATAATGTCCAACAGGCAGAGGGAATAGTTAATATAAGAGTAGAAATAAGCAGCAAGGTGCTTTTTATGCACCATTACCTGCTCTGTTTACATGGCAGCAGCAGGATGGTGGCAAAGCTAACCTTGTTAACAGGATATTTTACATCATTACTCATAAATCAGCCATTCGCCAAACAGACTGCAGAACGGAGGCGTCAGAGAGAAAAATGTCTTACTGCAGACGTGTTGACTCGTCCTAGCAGTCATTGCATTCCAGTCAGAGGAAGGTTCTCCTTTATACAACGGCAGGACCTTCACTGTCAAAATGTGAAAAATAATTATTGCTTTATGTTCCCAGTAGCAGCCAGTTTTGTAGTCGGTGGACAAATGATAAGAATAGTGAAAGTTGCTTTTTCTATTAAATACCAAAGTACTGTTAAGAAAGTTAAAAATAAAAGTTCTAAATAAGAGTCACGAGAGCAGACACATCGCATAAGATGAAATTAAAACTAAAAAAGTACAAACTAATAACTAAGACTCATATTTTACATGGTGTTATATGGGAAATTGGGTTTAATGGACTGATCAAAACAACATGGAGGCTGTGATGCTGAGGGCTTGCTTTGTTACATAATCTTGGTTCTCAAATGTTGGATCACTCTTTCAGTCTTTTTAAAAAAGGAAATGTTTGATCTTTGCCAGCTGTCTCAGGTATAAAAACCTGTTTTTTTACCACCACCCTGATCTATGCTAAAATCCCCGTTCATAGCAGAGATAGCCTCAGACACAGAAGCACACAGAAAGAAACTGCTCAAGTCAGACAAAGCAATTTTTAGAAAAAAGAATTTCTTTTAAAGTTTTTTTCTAATTATCTATTTTTATAACTAGTGTCACATTTTCTCCTTAATTTGCTGCTGGAACAGGTGGACTCCTCCCTGTGGGATGAATAAACATCCCTCTTATCTCCGATTTCAGCTGATGAGTCATCCAATGGCTTGTTCTCTTTGTCCTCTGCATCCCATTGTGTGTTTTTTTATTTGACTTTTATTTTTGCCCATGGTAAATGAAGCTCATGTAGCTCATAATTCTGAAAGAAAGAGTAAGGCCATACTGGAAATGCAACCCAAACTCCTATAAACTAAACTAATAAGCCCAATTGTTGTTGTCTATAATAAGCTGACCTTGCAACCCAAATGCTGCATAAACCAGAACTACTTTTCTCCTGTAAATCAGATGCTGTGAAGGAAAACTAAGATGAATGTTTAGAAAAGTGAAGCTTTTTTCTCCCAGAGTAGATTACATTTAACTTAACTGCTTCCTGGTTCAAGTATGACTTTACTGTCAAAGTCTTTGTCATTCTTCATTTTGCTCCTTTATGATTCGGTAAAACAAGTAAAAATGTAGATAAAAATTAGATTTCTATCAACATTTTACTTGTTTTCACTGGAACTACACTGGCTGCAAATAGCAGATAAATAATGAATGGCTTGGTCCACTAACTCTGGTCAGCTTATAAATGAGCTGAAATGCAGAACTATAGTGTCAGTCAACTTAACTTAATGTTTCCAGCCGTCCGAGATAATGTTAGCCCACTGGTCAGACCTTCCCCTGTGGAGATCAGACCCAATCAGATTAGTCACTTTTATGTTATATCAGGGCAGCCATCTTTTATTGACTCTGAATCTGACAAACTGGACTAACAACAAGCTATTCTGGTGGAAATAAAATAAATTGTTATGCTTCTGATTGCTGCTTTTAGGTTAAACACGGTGGCCTCCATAGTCCCAAAATGGTGTGTTTTAAGCAGCACAGCCTACCTGGCTTTTGCTGCTGACTATGTTAGCCAGTAGAGAGGTGTGGAAAGGTGGGGAATTTTATAACATGCATACTTCTTCCCTTCCCATGTTTCTATAATGAGCTGATGCTGTTTATAGTATTATTATTTTTCTTTATGATTATTTTGTTCTTGCATATATATTCTAAATGTCATTTGAAGATAAATTCAATTAAAAGTTCTATTCAGAGTTAAAATTAAGCATGAGGATAGACTGAAAATGACTCATTTAATCCAAATAGAGAGTAAATTCTACAAAATGAATAAAATATATTAGAATTAAATTTGAAAAGATGATAGTTCTGCTCCTTATGTCTCATCTCCTCAGACGATTACTGTCTGATCCGTGAGCTAACATTAGATCAGAAGTTTGGAAAAGTTAACTCAGTTCTGCATTTTTCTTCAGTCCTTGCTACTTTTAGCCTGGTTATAATTTACATGGATCAGTACTGTAGAACAAACAGGTTCATTTAATACAGTCAGTGGTTAAAGCTGGGCTAACAGCTAGGCTAAAGACTAACAGTAGAACAAAGTAGGCTGTATGTTAGCTTAAAGGGCATCTGTGTTTCCATGGCATTTAACTCTAAACAACTACAGCATTCAGTTTCAGAGCAAGAAACCTGCTGAATCAGATAAAGCACAGTCAAATTAGCTCTCTCCTCCGGTGATGCACCACACATTAGCACCAGGCATCTGAGACACACAGACCAGTCAAACCCACCCACATTTGTTTTCCCATGACAGGTTGCCTAATCCAGGATAACTGTAAATCCCATCCTTCCCACCGACAACTTTCAGTTATGAAGCAATCCTTTGGTGCTCTAAAAATCTCATGTTTGTTTTCAGTGATGTCAGCCTTTTGATTCGTGATGTTTTTAGATAATAAGTTGATTTAGGCTGAGCTGTTTTCCATGAACACAATCATCTGGCTCTGTGTAACGCTCCAAGGAACATTTTTTAATGTTCTGCAAAAGATTAACAGTTTTTTTAAGAGTCTGACATCTTTAACATCCTCTGTGTTGATCTTGCGTCTTTAGCGTGTTTGATTAAAGCCCTGCTCATGAATAAGAGATTTCTTTTGGTTTATAACTGATTATTTCAACATCAGGCTCTTTCAAGAAGAGATGTGTATCTTGTGCTGTGGGACGAGTCGGCGGGTCCTTTCCTGTGAGCAGAGGAGACATCTTGTGACGGGGAGCAAACACTAGCCATTGACCAAGGTCAAACAGATAATGGCCAGTTGCCTCTTTGCTAAAGGAAGTCATTTATCATTTAAGCTTCCATGAGGGACTGGATTTTGTCATTTAATGTTCCTCCAGTTCACAGCTATGACTTTAAAATATGACTTTATTTTCTTTCCTATGCTGCTCGTGCAAATACAAGTCAACAATATGAAAGAAAGTTCCTCTTTTATCCAGAAAGTGAACAAATAAGAGCAGTGCCAGCTGCAGCACATGCTGCAAATGCACCAAAAAATAAAAAATTTCAGAAATGATTTTGTATGCTGAGCCTGCTGAGCCGACAGACTGAGCAGCACGATGCCTGCAGAGCTCTCTGCCTCAGCTGGCTATCATTATCGCACACATTTCAGCCACGTTTCCACCTGATGGGCCTGAAACCATAAACAACAAAGGCAAAAACTTTCCAAAAATCTCACTTTCCACTGGTGCTGGAGCCAGAGCGTGTTTAATGGGACGCGTCGTTTGATCGGTTAAAAGCTGCAAATGTAAGGACACTGAGTGAGTTTGTGTTTGCAGATCACTGAAACAAACAAGAGGTCTTTCCAGCTGTGTGACGTCACGCTCGGGCCCCGGCTGCTGTACCACCCATCGTGCTGCATAACGTTGAGTCTCTGCCAAAGCTGCCCTACGCTTTCTGATGGTTCCATTCGAGACAAGTGTGAGATCTGACAGCAGGATGACACAGGAACAAGGCGGTGGCGGCGGACACAATCTGCACAGCTGACCGGCTTCAATTTGACACAGCATTCCTACTCTTCCTGCCTTCTTTTAAATCCATTAAATGGCATGCACAGTTGATTATTAAGCAGAAAGGCCACGAGATCGAGAGCTCTGGTTGTCATGGCGTTTACTCAGAAACACAGACTGTCTTTTTCAGTCTGAGCTGTGTCAAACCGATTCAGAAAGCTCAGCCCCTGCAGGGCAAATGTCATCCCTCTTTGTGATGGGTGAATCCATCAAATGATCAGAGTCAGAGGGAAGTAGGTCAACTTTCAAAAATATAAATCTGAGTTTAGATTTAAAGAGTACATCAATCAGAATATCCAGGACAAAGAGTCAAAGTTAAGGATTACAGTCGGTGAGGAATCCAACCTCCTCAATGCACCTGATGGAATCAGACGATAACGTTGCTATAAACATCTTAGCAGCCTTAACGTAAATGAAAACTCAACATGCAAACGAGACAGAGAACAGACAGGAAGCTAGTGGTTGGTATGCTGTGCACAGCAACACTTCCTCCTGCAACCAACATACTGTACAAACATCAAAGTTGGGCATACTGAGGTATCTTTAATGGTAGCCCTTTTACACAAACACAGGAAACCAGCGACTGCCGTCTGTGCAAGAGAATGACAGACAAAATAAGACAATTCCGGATGATGAAAACTTAAATTCTCTTAGCACAGCCTCGCATAAGTTGGAGGGACCAGTGCAGTGTCCATGGCAACCTGTTTGAGCCACAACAAGAGGGGTTTTGTCCCAGATGGGCTGCTCGGCTGAGCTCTGCTGTGACTGGTCTCCTTTTTATTCTCTGCCTTCTTTCTCTTTGTGTCTTTCCAACACACATGCATAGAGTGAAAGAGAGAGAGAGAAACCAGCCTCTTTTTTCCAGTTTTCCCAGGGTGCATGGTGTCCCTGCATGGGGGAGTGTTTACAGGAGGTTATCTGTCTCAGTGCCGGCCCCTCATCCCTCTGGAGTAGGTTTTGGTGGAATGCTGGATGGAGGAGTTCCAAAGGGGGAGTGACGAGAGACAGACACTGAGAAAGGGTGAGAGAGAGAGAGAGAGAGAGAGAGACTATATATGTATATCCCAAGAAAGCTGGTGCTCATAGGCACAGCTGGACTCCTGGATAACTGGACTGCAGCCCGTTGGATATTTAACTTTTAAAAAAGGTGAGTTATGATCATTTTTCCTTCAGTCAGCATCTCCATCCTCAAATTTCTTAGTTTTTTTGCATAATTTTTGATTTTCTGTCAAAAGTAAAGGAAAGAACTCAACCTTTGGAGCCATGAAGGATTACTTTTCCCTGCTCAGCAAAATCTTTGAAGATATATTAAATTTTTCCTTTAATGTCAGCTCCTTTTATAAAAAAGGAGAAACTCCCCAGTTTGAGGAGTCATGCCAAGGGTTGGGATGAGTCTTCTGGGGGGGGATGTGGTGTTGGGAAAGACGAACATACGTGCTTTCTGTTGAATCAGCCTGACCAAGGTTTGGGACTCGCCTTTTTTTTTACCCCCCTCTTACATAAACCACTTTTGGCATTAAAAATGAGAAATATTACATGTTTTTTTCACATAGAAATCAATTTCTCACCCTTTTCTGTCAATCTGTTGTGTAATTTTAAATAAAAATTTTTAAATGATGCACTTTTTTTTAAATTCTCACCAGCAGTAAAACTCTGTAAAAATACTAAGAAAGGAAAAAGACTGATAGTATGTGACTGAATAAAGTAAATCTAATTACCACAGTGAGAAAAAGGCTGTAAAATGACACCATTGATCTTATCTCTGTAGCATTATAGCTGATCTATGTGCTTTTATTGCACATATATATAATTTGCTATTTCTCTGAGTTTGCCTTTAAAAAAACAAACTTAACATCGAAATTAGTTTGATATTTATGATTTTATCAGGGCTGTAATGAGGGGGAAGTCTGATGAACAAGTGCAGTGGAGGGGGATTTTCTTCTCTCAGACCTGGGTGTGCCTTTCTCTGAGCTGGATATGGCCTCCAGTGAATATGAAATAAGTTAGGTCATCTCTCTTGAGCTTCTTACATTGAAAATCAAACTTCTTTTCTCAGGCAAACCCCCCTTTTTACCCATGTTGAAAACATCTGTTTGCTTTGGGTCTTGGCTATTGTTGGAGGAATAAAATGACATCCAAAAGGGCCAGCTCCACAATGTTGTGCAATAATTCTCACCATAATTCATGAGTACACACTCCATGTTTGATGTTTGTTCTGCACTGATGTCCGTGAGTGCCACGTTTGTTAACCTTCATAATGTTTTTTTTTCTAAGTGTCAATGCCACCAAGGCTTAAAAACGAGTCCTTGTCATTAACTCAGGCTGTGAGGGTGCGGCATGAAACTGGATGCCTACATGTGCTGACATGACTTACCGTTGGCTTTATTGTAGAGTTTGTTTGTCAGGACTACGTCGTCGAAGAAGAACATTCACTCAGAGTCAGCTGATAGCTTTGGCTTTGCCAAATAAAATACAAAAATAATAAAACATGAAAACAGAGCCATATTTATCTCTGAAATTTGATAAGAATCACACTATAATGAACTTTACACGGGTTTTTTCATGTTTCTTCTCCTTTCAGGCACCAGCAAAGGCTCTCTCTCTGGAAAACTTATTAGATTAGTTACTGTGACGTACTTAACGCAAAGATGAACACAGTCGCGGACTGGCTCATACAAAACAGGGACAAGATCGAGAAGGGCGTGGAGATCATGGGGCAGGCCTCTGAGGTGCTGGCTTCCACCGTGGGCCAGCTTCACCCCGTCCTGGAGGCCGTGTTTGTGGCCTCGGCCGAGCTGCTCAGCAATCCGGAGGGAAAAGAGGCTCGCTACCTGACTCAGCAGTTCGAAATGGTCAATCAAAAACTCGAGGGGATCCAAGACGAGATTGATCAAATCGCCCTGGAGCTGCAGAGGACATCGATGAACAAGCAGAACTTTGACAGAGAGGCGCAGATGCTCAGTCAGTATGAGAAGTTCCAGGATTTTGTCAACGCCAAGCCCAAGTTCAAGGAGAAGAAGAAGGAGAAGTTTATCAGTCATTACGAGAACACTGACGCTGACTTGAACTTGGATGCTCTCTACAACGCCGTCATCGGAGAGAACACCGCAGGAGACCCTATGCTCGAGACGGTCGTCGCCACCGAGCAGAGAAGCAGAAGGGCGGTGGAAGATTTCTGTGCCCGACTGAAGAAGCTATTCGTGGTGGGCATTATCGCTGTCATGGGTCACGCCGCCCTCCAGGATGGAACCGTTGGGGAGGAAATGGTGAAGAAGTGGCAAGGTCGGATGGAGGATGTTGAGACACGGATGAAAGCAGCCGTGGACGACTGTACAGAAAACTTTGCCGAACAAGCCAAGCTGGACATGGAGCACCTGCTTCAAGAGAATCCCGGCACGGTTGATCCCGAGTTCACCAAATCCCTGTTGGATTCGCTGGTGAAGAAGTACGACTGGGTGAGCTGGTCCATCAGAGCCTTCAGCGACAGGGAGCGTATTTTCTTTTTCAACTGGCTAGCAGGGAAGAAGTACCACGGAAGCGACGGAGCCAACTGGTTTGATATTCTGACCAAGAACAAGATCAAAGTGGTGATCTCGTTCTGCGTCAACCCCAAGCCCATTAACAAGGGTCAGATCCAGGAGCTGATCGAGCAGCAGAAGCTGAAAGGGAACATGATGGCGGTGGCTCTGACTTTGCGTAAGAACTTCCCCAACTGCTTGGTCCACGCTGTCAGCCATTACAAGGCAGTGGTGGAGACCAACAACTTCCGAGATGATTCTTATTACTATGGAAAACACAAACGAGCATACTTGTGCATCCACCCTGAGTAGCCTCGCAGGCACAAAATGTCTAGCTTCTTAGAGATGAATTCATGAATGTCTTTGAAGACTCAAATTTGCATCTACATTGTCATATCTGTTGATGTGTTGTCTACTCTGTTGGGGGGGGGGGTTCTTTGTTTTGCAACAACTTCTATTCTCAGTCTCCATTTTGTTAGCAAGTTCAGGGTTGGAAATTATTGAGCCATAGATCTCAATGCCAGCTTTGTCTTCATGTTGTGATAAGTATATGCGTGATCTGGGTATTAATCAGATTGGGAGGGTGAAATAAAATCAGCTGGCTATCTGCCAGACAATTTGACTTTCATTTGTACCAACCTACCCTTGGACAATGTCAAGAACCAATGAGCACGGCTGATTCATGGCAAGATTAGATGTTTATGTGCTTTTCGCATCACTGTGATGACCTTTATTGTAAAAAGCATTTGAACATTCAGGACATGAATAATGAAATGCAATTGTTTTTTTGTTTTTTTTAAAGAACTGCCAGGCTTGATATGATAGGACTATATTTACAGTTTGGAGAAATGTTTTATTTGCTTGCTTGTGCTCCCATGTCCATCACAGGAAACAGTTTGCTGGAATAAAAGGGTAAAACCTTGGCTACTACTCTAACTACGCTTAAATTGTCCAAAAGCTAAAATCAAATGAATATACACTGACAGCAACAAAACTCATTTAAAATGTTTTACGTTGCTAATTCATAACCTTTGCACAGACTTATAGAGGCATACGCTGAACTACTGCCCCTACTGGAAGCAGGAGGGGAAAACAACTCATAAAAGTGTTTCATGTCAAAGAAAATGTCATTTTTGGTGTTTAAAGCCACAGAGTCAAATGCCTTCATCAGCCTGTAAATATGTTCAACATTTTCAAATGTACAAGTGTACGAGTTTGACACCCAGATGCACTTTTTCACTTCTATTTTCTGTTCTTTCACCAACGCAACAAAGCTTTGCTACACCTTTGTCACTTCCTAGTTAGGTTAAGGGAACACCAATACTTGTTTAAAATAATAAATTAGAGCCCATCATAGTCAGGACTTAATTCTTTGTACTGTGCTGCCACCTCCCTAATAAAAGCCGTATTGACACTTATGGTGCACTTTCAGTATTTGCCACTAGAGGTCATCTAGTCTTTGAACGTAATCTACCTGCATGAAGAAAATTACCATGGTGTAATTTTCTTAGGGGGAAAATAGTCTCAATTCCACAGGATTATGTCATTCTGTGGCTGGGAGCAGTGACTTCAAAGCGTCTTTACACAAAACCTGAGAAGCCCAAGCTAATCAGTCTGTACATGTTGGCATTTGCGTGGCTTAAACAAACAAAAGCAGTCAACCAGGGAGCTTTGTCAGATCTGGACTAAGCTGTTTTTCTGTGGTTCCAGTTTTTGTGCAAAGCTAATATCCAGCTTAGAGCACATGGGTAATATTGAAGATAAAAATGAGAGTAGTATGGATCTTATATGGGAAAGAACGCAAATAAACTTAAAAAGCTGAGCTATAGGATGCTGGATTGCTTCATGGTGGTTTCTCAGTTGGTTTTCTATAAATTTTGCAGTACTATAAATATTTTGAAAGATCTTAATGATAAATGAAATTCTACAGAACATTGTGTTTTACACTTCTGGAAATGATCATTATGAGAAAAGGTGCAATACGGTGCTGTGGGGAAACCTTTACGCAAACAATCATAAAAATGCTTCTGTATATTTTACTTTGATTTGTAATAAAATGCTAAATGAGGATGCTTTTTGTCATCATTATGATCACACGGTCACTTTAAGACACTGTTTGAGTAAAACCTTTTAAAAAGCCATCATGTTTCCCATACTTATCAGGACAAGTTCACATCACCCTTTTAAAGTTTTGTTTATCAAAAGGGTGGAGGTTGATCTGTGTAGGCTTCAATAAGCAGCAAACTTTTTTTCTCTCTTCCACCACCCAACCTTTCTGTCTAACAGGGTGTGCCACTCCTCTGTAACACGAGAGCCACGACCAATAGGAGGAAGACAAACAGGCTGGAGAGTAGTTTTCTTCCGCAAACTTTCCAAGGTGAGTCCGTTTCTGATCCAAATGTTTCATTTGGTGGACTTTCAGTTTTGATGAGTGCTGCTGACTGGACTCTTCAGTTAGATATAAGTTTTATCGACTTCATTCCAGTATCTGATTGCATAATCTATATTTATTTCTCTCTCATTTGACACATCTCACCGCTTTTAAACACGTGAAATGCGCTTATCGACAGTATTTCCTTTACGCAGCTTAATTAGTTAAAGTAAAACAGGTGATTAGATGAATCTGCAAACTGAAGCACACTTTGAACTCAGCTGTTGTTGAACTTTTATGGGCGGTGGTTGCCAACTCGAGCCAGCGCTTCATTTTTTCCAGGAAGTTTCAGGTCATTTTGCGCCGCAGCTGGTGAACCAGCGCGGTTTGTTTCTTTTTTTCAGCTGTAAAATGACACAATTAGAGCCCTTGTTCGCGGACTGATCGATACAGTTTGCATTAGGAAGACGAACTAACGGCGCGTTAAGTGTTTTATCCCTCTGTGGTCAGGCCGAGTGGTCAGGGTTTGGTCATGTTTCCCTGCGCTTCAACTATCACAAAGGAAACACGAGGCGTGGTTAGTTCTTTTAGCGTCATTCTATAGTTTGTTTGACGCGTATGGTTAAAAAGAAAGGACTGTTTTTAGTATTTAATCATGCATAGATCAGAACATCACCAGTGTTTGCTGAAGATCATTATAAAAGTGACATTAATGATGACAGTGTTGCTGCAAAAACAGTGTCCAAGCTACAGTGTGTAACTTAGAATCTGTTTGCACATAGAACAGCCATTTTCATTTTAAGTGCATTAATGGTTGGGATGTCTACCATCATAAAAGATACTTGGAAGTGGTGGACAACAAAGAGCAAGAAAGTGGAAGAATTTTGTGAGTTTATAGTACAAATTTCAGGCTCATACTAACCACAAATCCGCCTCATCAATGGTGAATCAAGCTTACACTCATGGTGCATTAGAGATTTGGTGAATTTGGACAAGCAAAGAAAGCAGACGGATATAATAAAAGCAGAGTAGCACTGAGTTTCTTGTTTTGTCCTTTACTTCTAATATAGCCAACAAATATGTAGCTGAATAGAGGAGGCAGCTTTTGAGATGGTCGCTCCAGTTGACCAATATGTCTGGAATGGTTCAATTTAAGTAAAAAGTACAAACAAATCAGAGTAAAATTTGTTAACATTAGATCATTAAGTTTATTTGCAACAGAAATGTTAGCAATTAGTGCATTAATGCTAAAGCAGCATTTTGCTGCTCAGATGGCAGACTGTATGCCAGCGGTGGATGCTGCTACTGAGATGCCAGTTATTTGTGAGGATTAGCTTTGAACCCTCCCATTGTACAGATAGGTGTAGCCAGAAGTGAAGATTGATTCATCATGTCATAATCTCTGCTCTTTGCATATTAATCTTTTATGTTTGTGATGTTAAATGAGGAGACACAAGGAGAGATTGAGGTGAAAAGGCTCTAACAACAGAAATATCTGGCTCAGAAACCTCATTATAAATCTTTGATTTGATAGATCAGTAGGCCTATATCCTGGCCTGTACTGCCTCCTCTCTCCTCACTTTCAGCCTTTTCCAGGTGTTTCAGAAATTATAATTTTTTTTGCTAAGAGTTGATTGTGTCAATGACACAGCAAATAAACTAATTAAGAGAAATGAAAGGAGGCTAACATTTGATGTAAGGCCCCACAGCCGAACGAATCCAACCAAATAATTAAAGAGTAGATATTTCCCTCTTAAAGTAGAATAAATAGCAAAGGCCAATAAGAAGAATCAAAAACTGGACGTGAAGGCGTAGATAGGAACCTTGCCCTGCTTCAGTTGTCGATTCTCTGACATTTATACTGTGTTATGTGAGCATCTGCACATCTTTGTATGTGGAAATGGGATTTCTTTAAGCACTTTTGTGTTTGAGTTGTGTGTGAAGAGGTGCTACATGCACTTAGACTGCAGCTACAAAACCCACAGGAGTCTGATGAGATGTGGAGAGGTCGTCAGCCAGCACAGAAATCACATTTTTAGCACAATCAAATCAAATTATAGCTCGAGTAACTGTGAATGCGCAACATCCTGAAGGATTTTTCTTCTATTCAATGCTGGTTTTCTCAGATCCGACAAGGAAATTATGCAGCTAGGACCTGCTTTTAATCTTAGTTTAGAAGAATTTGTCATAGTTTGATGCATTTGGAAGAATTAACTGCATTAGCTAGTTAGCTTAGCTTAGCATCAAACAGGAAAGAGGAGGTAATAAGCAAACATTGAAGCTTACACTCATGATTTTAGAAGCATTTTCTCTCAGAATCTTAACAAGAAAGCCAACTGATTGTATCTTTAGTGTAGTAACACATCTTTATTTAGGCTAGTTGTGATTACACGTGGTGTTCTCCAGGCTGGCTGGGTGATATCGGCTCTCTGCAATCAGCTGCATTCTCGCTGAGCAATCCCCTCAGGAGTGAACAGACCTTAGCAGAAACAAATGAGCTGACAGATTATTTTCCATTGTCTTGTTTCTGTGGTAACTTGCTGAGTTTCATTAGAAAAGACACCCTCGCCTAGCAAGTTTAACCTCTCCCACTAAATCACTTCCCACGCCTGCTGCTCTTGTATCGACTGAAGAGAAAGGAGCAGCAGCTTCTCCTGAAAACGCCACAACAGGGCTGTGAAAGATCAGACACCGGACCGAGAACACGTGACGACTGCTCTGTAACGTGGGCTGGGGGGGTTGAACCACAGGGTGCTTGTGCTGTACCATCATTTTCTATCATTATCAGATTTTCTTGTAAGTTTTTGCAACAGGGCATGTCTGAACATGTCCAGGATTCAGCCCGGGCTGATTTTTTTCTATGATCCCTGGTTTTTGGATGAGCTATTTATATTAGATTAAATTTTCCAGCTCAACTAGACGTCTTGTTTTTAAGGTGAAATATTAGCTATTTTCCCTCATTAAAAGAGGAGCAGAGCATCACTGAATATTTTCCACTTAAGCATATTGATAATTTAGCAGATGAGATATTTCATAATCCATCTATAAACATGTTTGTATGGAAGTTCAGCTACAGTCCTCTGAGGATGATGTTTGCTCATATGTCATCAAGACAGATCTGTCAATGGAAGCTCTTGAACTTCCTGTTACTCTTTACTTCAAGTTCATGTGCAACGTCCTTTTTCCTCCCCCACCATGTCACCAGTCTGTAACTTACTTTCATCAGGCTACATTTTCATCTTTAATATGTAGCTAATACTGTGATCTCTTTTTATCTAACTCAAATAATTATGCGCACTCTCCAGAATTTCACATTTATATAACACATAAAAAATTAACTGATTATATTCACAACAGTAGATTTCATGCAAATGTTCTTTTTAAGTAAGTGATATTAGCACCCTTGATTGTCATCTTTAAAGCTGCAAACCTGATACATTACCATCTCCAAGTCACTGTAAAATGTGTGGCATTTAGCCAGAGCTCATGCTTGTAATTGTTTTGAGTGCAAAAGTATGCAGATAATTATATTGTATTATATCGGCAAAACAATGTCCAAAATAATTACAAGTAGAAAATTTCATGACGGTGCAATTCATCCTAACGAAGCTGCAACTTCATCATGACAAGGTTCATGGTCGACACAAATTAAATTCTGCTCATGGCATTTGCATAGTAAAATCACATTTATGTATAACTTTCACAGCTATTCAGCGCAAAAGTAACTGCAGTTGCATGAAGACAAACCTGAAATAAGAGATTTTGGAACAAGGGAAGAAGGATTAAAAGTCAGCACTCAGCTTTAAACTGTTATGTTAAAAACCACCAGCAAAGCCAGAACTAGAGCTGGACAATTAATCGAATTTTAATAATGATAAAAATATTGTATTGTAAATATTGTGTTGTAAATATACTTGTTTCTAATTTATTTTCGGTTGTTTTTTAAAAACGTTATATCTGAGGTTGAGTTTTAGTGATTAATTTAACACTTTTTTTTTTAAAATTAATGAATAATAGTATACATTAATCATGTTTTCAATATCAATCAAAATAATTGTGATGATTTTTTTCCATAATTGTCCAGCCCTAGTCAGAACTCTGGGAGTAATTCTGGACTTAGACCTGAGTTTCAGCATCACATTAAGGCAGGTATGAAGTCAGCCTGTTTTCACTCAGAACATCCGGACGACTAAACCCCGTTAAACCCACCACCAATCAGGACCCTTCCCAACCCCTGACTTTTAAGCCGAATTAAGAAAATGTGTTGTCCATGTAAACCTTCATTCTGAATCAATATTTCCATGTAAACCCGAAGGAGAATATTTTAATTCCGAAATAATTAATTCAGAATTAATTCAAAATGAAAAAACATCATGTAACCTTGGCCTTTGTGGTATCGTACAACACCATGCGGCTGTCAAGTAAGACCCGAGGAAAACAAAAGGGTTCAGACAGAGAACGACAACAAATGAAATTTATTGTGTCCAGAAAACTTATTCCACTAATTTTTTTACTTACCTTGCAATTACTTGACTCATTGCTTATTGTGGCAGGCCTAGCTGACATGTTTTTACAGGTTGGACATTTGATCACAATTGCTCCATGTAAAAGTGTCTGTGATAGGAAAACTTGGGGATCCTGTAAGTGTGAGTCTCAGTTTCAGGGTCGGTTTTTGTCTTTACATTATAACAATTATTCATTTTTGTCAGGTATGCAGCAGCTGCTATAATTTTATCTCCATCCTGGACAGAAACACCTGTAAAATGTCAGCAACGTCTTCAGTAATGTTCTTTTTTCCTGAGCAGTGACCAGTCGGAGCTCAACCCATACTGGTGTTGCGTCATGGCTGACTTCTCTCGGCATTGTTGACTCATTGCTCACTGGGTGTGACCTGCAGACTGCAGCGCAGCTCACTTGGCTCTTTCTCTCTTTGCTTATCAGTGTTTGCTGTGTTGTAAGAGGAGCGAGGGCCACAGTCCAGAACCTCCACCACAGAGCTGTGAGTACATCTACCAAACCGAAACTCAAGAAACTCCATCTCTTCCCCATTTTCTTCAGTGTTTCTCAGCCTTTATGTATCTCTAACCTTCTGCTTTTCCCTCCAGGTAGCATCAGTCTGAGAGATACCAGCAAAGATGGAGAACCAGCTTCAGAAGCTTGTGGCCGAGAAGAAGAACTTGGTGGAGAACGTGATGGAGGTGTTTGAGCAGGGAGCCGAAGTGGTGGCCAGCATCGCCGGCGACCTCTTCCCCGTCTTCTCCATCGCCGCTCCCATCGTCAAGCTGGCCCTGGACAACGTGGAGAGCAAGGAAGCCACGTTCATGAAGGAGCAGTTTCAGAAGGTGCGGGAACGTCTGGAGGTGATCTCCGAGGAGATCCAGCGGATCAACGACGAGATCAAGAGGAGCGGGATGGACGCCTCTTACTTCCCCGTGGAGGAAAACATCACCAACCAGTTCAGGAAGTACATGGACATCCTCAACGCCAAGCCCAAGTTCAAGGAGGTGAAGAAGAAGCTCTTCCTGGAGCATTTCGCCAAGACCGGTGGGGACAAAAACCTTCACACGCTCTACAACGCAGTGACCGGGGAAAACTTCTCCGGGGAATCTGTGCTGGAGATCATCCTGAACTACGAGGAGAAAAGCCGGCGGCCCATGGAGGACTTCTGCGCCCGGCTGAAGAAGCTCTTCTGCATCGGGATCATCGCGCTGCTGGGCCACGCCGCCCTGAAGGGCTACGACGAGGAGGATTCCCTCCTGAGTGTCTGGGGGGAGAAGATGAAGACGGTCCAGGCTAAAATGAACACCGTCATTGAAGACTGCATCGTCAGCTTCCCAAAGCAAGCCGAGCAGGATTCCCGGCGACTGGTGAGAGACCAGAGCACCCTCACCAACCAGCAGCTGGCCGAGGCCATCGTAGATAAACTGAAGAAGAAGTATGACTGGGTGTGCTGGTCTGTGCGGATATACAGGTCCCCGTCGGGCATCTTCGCCAACAAGAAGGATTACCACTGCCCAACCGGGAAGAGCCGCTTCCAGGTGCCCGCGTCAGACGAGAAGCTAAACATCTGGGTGTCTTACAGCTCCTCGCCCGAGCCCGTGGATAAGGACCACATCCAGCAGCTGATCCAGAGTCAGAAGAAAGTGACGGTGGTGGGGGTAGCCGAGGTTCTGTTCGAGACGCTGCCGGGCGACTGCGTGGTACACACGGTGAAAAGCAGCAGAGACCTGGCCTGCTCCTGGAGCTTCGCCGCCGAGCTGCACTACTGGGAGGAGCACAAGAACTTCTACGTCTGCGTCCACTCGGCTTAACGCTTCACGTTTGCACATATTAAAGCCTTCTGCTGCTGCCTCCCTCTCCTCAGCCTCCTCTCTGTGAAGTCATTCCTTTTCTAAGAGAATTTATTCTTCATTAATCCATGACAAACAGACAAACTTTCCAAACAGCTCTCACACCTGTTTCTTGTTCTCTAACACAAAACTTGGTAAAGTTCTGGAGTAGTGAGTGTGAGCCGTGCAGCTACAGTTTCTATGCCTGACTAATAGGATGTGGTTGTTTTTGTTTAGTTTCACTGGGACATGATGGGTAACGTGTTGGTTTTTGGGTGTCCAGCTGTAGGACAGAGATAAAGTCTGCGTGGGGGGTGATAAGTGCTGAAGTCCCTACTGAAGTCGGTTAAACCGAATTTCACTTTTACTCCATTTGGTTAAAAAACACAAGCCAAGGCCAGAAATAACTTTATTAACACACCTTGCTGTGAAACACGCTGACAGTAGCAACACAAGGTTTTATTCACAAACACGTGCCTTTAGAAAAGTGGAAGTTTCTACCTGATCAGGACACTTTTAGTATATTATGTTTTATTTTAGTGTTTATAGTTAAAGTTTTACTCATCAAGGGTTTGGGATCTCATCAGATTTTGATCAAAATCTGCATAATCTGACCTTCCTGTTTACACTACCTGGTAACAACACAAGTATATCATAGAGGCTTTGCATATTTTGATCATTTTATATCTTTTTGTGAATTTCTATATGTATTTGTCTTTGAATAATGAAAATGTTTCTCAGCATTTTAATTCCTAAAAAAAATAATTTTCTTGAAAAACAAATCAGAAAAAGTGTATTTTGCACATCTATATACATTTTATCTGGACTTTCTGTGTCTCAAACTCTTTACACCAAAGCAATAATTGTAAAATATTGTTAAAATAAACTAATTTTTGTCTAATTTCTTTGAATATTATTGTGATTAACTTACTGTTAAGTTGAAAACCTCTGGTTTCTGGTAAAAAGAGACAATCTGATTTAAACTAATGGCACAAATACATCTTATTAATGTATTTGTCTTATGTATTTTATACTTGATTGATTGTTGAGGGGAAACTTGAAGATCCTCGGAAGCAGAGCAGCTTTATAGAGTCACTTCAGAGGATGTCCATATTTGGTTTTATTTAAACTGATCACAGTCGCTGCATCCTGTCGTTTCCATTAAGATTTAATCACAGCAATGAAAATGGTCTCGCACAGAAACAGCCAAGGCCTGTTAAATCACAGAAAATAAGAGGTGGAGCTGATCCTGGGGCATTTAACAGCTGTTCTGTGGAGATATTTTGGAGTTTGTAAAAGAAAAAAAATGGAGGAGAGTATTTTAGCTTGGAAACACCCATCAAGCTCTATAATCTTGTGGTTGTGGCTTTTCTATGTTCGGCATGCAAACAGTCATGTCCCATTACAGCACAAGTGTCCCAGCAGACATAGACAAGTGCAAGCAATGTGGGCTAGGATGTTTTCGTGTTACATTTACAGCTTTAGTGCCCCCCTTTTTTTTTTTTGGGACTGAACACAAACTGGTTGATGTATTAGCAAATTAAGAGATTATACTCTTATAATTTTATGAAAACAAAAACAAAAAAAATCCCCCCCCAAAACACTAAGTTTTTTTGTTTTTTATTTCATTTTATTAACGGCACAGTTTGATAAAGACCGCCACCATTGAGGTATTTTGGGCACATCCCCCTGGGAGGAGACCTCGCGGTAGCCCCAGGACATCGTGGTGGGAATACATCTCTGTTGGTACAGCGTTTTTTCCCCCTGAGAAAAATTTGATATAATCACCTCATCTCCCCTGGCACAGGGAAGTGAAATGTTTCCAGACTTGTTAGTGGATGGCTATTTATCTATGAAATAAAACGTGCCTGAGGAACTGTTTTGGTATCTGGAAGTGATGCTGTGCATTTGCTCCAACCTTCCAAGCTTTCTCGATTGATTGATTGATTCAATTGATTCAATTGATTCTCCATTGATACTTTTCCCTCATTTGACACCTTTTCTAAAGGTGCATTGTCCAAGTTACACAGGAATATCTCACACATGGCTAAGTCTAAGCTGTCTTGGTTTTAACTTAGTTTAATTCCAATTTGCAACAAGTGTAAACTCAGTGAAGGTGGCATTTTCCACTTGCACTGGCAGTGCCCCAACTTCCGAAATTCTGTAACAATGTTTTCCATAATTGATGTGAAATACTGAACAAGAATTTCGCCCTTTACCAGTGATGATGACCCTCATTTGACAAATACGATGAACATATGGTTGCCTTTGCTTTGATTCATGCAATCCTACTTATAGAGACGCCGCCGTGCCTGGGCCCATAGCTACAGGATATAAGGTCTCAACTTGATGCTGTGCTCTTCTATTGGTTGCTCTAAGGAAAAATGAATTAAACCACAGAGTCCCTTTTCATCATATTTTCATAACAGTCAAACGGTATCATCTTAAACAAGCTCAGTTTGGTCCTTCCAGACATTTACCACACAGCTCTGTGGAGGAGGCAATGCCGCAAGCTTATTTTTATCTTAAGAATTTGAAATGTTGCTAGTGTAAGTGGGAGTATGGGGGGGTAGAGGGGGGACTTTAGATTCCATCTTACTAGGTAGAATTGTGATTGCCGAATACCACTCTTTGCCTGGAAAAAGAAAATAATTTACAGTTTTATGTTAATGTACTGTAAATAATCTAAAAGTCCTAAAAACATTTTGAATTTAGATTAAAATGTATCATTGATTTCATTAATCCACAGTTTCAAATTTCCCCATTTTATTTATTTCATGGAGGAAAGGATTAAAGCAATCAGGCCTGACTAAAACATACAAACTCCACACAGAAAAGACCACAACTGAGATCCAGAGCAGGAACTTTCTTGTTATGAGGTCTCAGCACTAAGCACCTCACCACCACCAGGCCTGGCTGAGCCCCTGCAGGACTGCTGCACGGAGTGGGATGGAAAAAGTTTCATATTTCCTTTCTGACTTTTAGTAAACCAAACAAGTGTTCTCCAAATTTCCACTGGCATGTGATGTGGCTGAGTTCCACCTGAGGACCTCACGCTGCTTCATCAGCAGCTCTGGAAGAGAAATCTAGCCTAAAAGGAGAGCTTTGTCCAATAATAGAGGAATATTTCTGTCCACACAGGGAAGATAGCTGTGAACATACACCAGTCATCAATATCAGAAGCACAAACAGGCAAATAGAAGAACAAAAATCCCCACAATAGATTATATTAAACTTTTATTAGCAGGCATATGAAGCAGATATCATGCAGCTGTTTATGTTAACACCATTTTGTCTAATCTAAAACAAACCAGTCTCTCTTCCGTTAATGGGAGGAAATGGTATTCATTGTTTGGTTTGAAATCAATTTATTTTCCACTCAATACAAACTGAAAGCGTGATAAGATCTGAGGAGGCCTGAGATAATTCTGTGAAAACAAACCCCACCCTGAATGTGACAGGAGCAGAAGGGGAGAATTTTCTTTCATACACTGTCCTCTAACAGGGCCACTGGGACTTGTTCAGTCATGTCCAGACGTTGGTATTTACAGTGAGGTGGGAGGGTGGGGGGTTGCAGAGATGATACAGGTGAAGAATGAAAACACAGTGGTATCCCAGCTATGCAAAAACGCTACACCTTAATTACTGCGAGGTTAATCAACAACCCTACACCTGAATGGATTAAGGTTTGGGCACATAGAGGGAGCACAGCAATCTGTAAACAGAAAACTGTTTATGCTGTTTTGTTTTCCCACAAGTTGATCTCAACATATTGGACCCAATCCACAATCCTAGAAGCACAGTTAGCAGCCCTGTCTCTGGATGCTAGATGTCTGTGTTGTTTTTAAGACATGTCCTGGGTTTGCACCTCCTGTGGTGCCAACCACCAAAGGAGACTGTGTTGTACAGACTTCTCAAACAGAGCCTTAAAGTCTTCCCCGAGAATTCAGAGAAAACTCCAACTATCTGCCAATTAAATCAAAACTAAGTTAACTCCTCAATGTTCAACCCAAGGCTTAAAAGTAATCAGACCTGTGGTCACAGATAACTACTGTATATTTTACTTAATATGCTGTTTTTATATTACCAATTACTCCCACTGTTGTAAAACGTTTACTAGGATATGTCATTGTATTGTTAAGAAATTGGCTCATTTGCTAAGTCATTTATATTGGGAATTTATTGATGTGGATTTATCATTATAAATAAACTAATGGAATAAATAGAAACCAAAATCAAATTTAAATATTCCACAAATCTGCTGAGCAGGACAATAATCTGGTTGAGTGAATGTGATAAAAACCACCACTGGAAACTCTTCCAGATCATAAAAGACAATCTGGGTTTTCTACCTAACGGCCACTAACCTCTCCAGTGGTACAATAATGTGTAAAACTAATCCGTTTGAAGTCCAACACTAATTGGTCAAAAACCATTGAATGGGTCCTACACTGGTTGACCCACAAAGAAGTCCCTCACAGGGATGTAATGACTCACACATCGCCTCTATAAGAGCTTGATTGGATTTCCTGTGAGGTTTTATTGACTTTGTTCAAAGTCTTTGTACTATTTCAGGTTCCTCGTGACAGAAACTCAACCCTTTTACTTCAGAACCTTTAACCGAGCTGTTAAGGCATGTCAGGAGCGAGGCCCCGCCCACGCATCGTCTGACGTGCAACACCTAATTACTATATGGGACATTTATTCCAAATATCCAAAATGACTGCTGGGTCTGTTGAGGCTCAGTTAAGAGTGGAGGTTACGCTGAGGTGATTGGTGTTAGCACAATGTGTTCCTGCAAGGCGGGCGAATCTTTCCGTTGCCACGTGATGTTTTTCTGCGTTCCTGAGGTCACCTGATGGTCCGAACTCAATGCAGGGGCTTTGTGACCAAATAATGTTCATGGAAAAGTAATTCTACTGATTAAAACCATCACTTCGCCCATTCAGTTGTGTTGGGTCAGAAGGCCTTTACCCCACCTGGGCGTGGACAGACGGTGGCCTTTAGCAGCATATTCATTGAGACGAAGTAAAGGTCAATTCGTGTTTTGTTTTAATCATGTTTCTTAGTTCATTTCTAACTTATATCAATAATTATATGGGTTAAATTTAAATGGATGCCATGAAAATGTTTGCATTATTCTGTAATTGTGAGTACGATGTCTAGAAATGAGCTTTTTGGGGCTATAATCAGGCAACAGGCCCATGTCTGGCAAACAGAGCAAAGATATAATTTATTACCGGGTTGGACCCCTTTTTCCGCCAAAACTGTCTTCATTCCTGGTGTCATAGATCCAACAGAATGGTGGAAACCTTCCTCAGAGGTTCTGCTCCATTTAGACATGACGCATCCACATCCATGATGAAAATCTCCCATTCCACCACATCCCAAAGGTGGAATACTGCACTGAGATGTGGTGGCTGTGGAGGCTGTTGGAGTCCAGTGAATCATTTATCTGAGCTGTGTGACATGGAGCATCATCCTGCTGGAAGCAGCATCAGAAGATGCTCCACTGGGCTCAGGAAGGGATGGACATGGTCAGCAGCAGGACTCAGGTAGCCGTGCTGGTTAAACCAGGCCATGCTGGGACTAAGGGGCCCAAACACAGGATGGATCCATGTTTTCAAGATGCTTCCAGCAGATTCTGAGCCCAGCATCTGAACATGGAGACTCATCAGACCAGTTAGTCCAGTTCTGGTGAGTCTGTGTGAATTGTAGCCTCAGTTTCCTGAGCAGTCTTCTGCTGCTTTAGCCCATCAGAGATGCCAGTCTGCATACCTTGGTTGGAACCAGTGCTTATACGACTTCCTGTTGCCTTTCTATCATCCCCAACCAGTCTGCCCATTCTCTGACCTCTGATATCAACAAGATATCCTGGTCAAGACCACTGCTGCTCACTGGATAGTTTGTCTTCTTCAGACCATTCTCTTTAAACCCTAGAGATGATTGTTTGTGAAAATCCCAGTAACCAACAACCATGCCGAGTTCAAAGTCACTTAAATCTTCTTTCTTCCTCGTTCTGATGCTCAGTTTTTAAATGCAGTAAGTCGCTTTCACCACGTCTACATGACTAAATACATCAAATTGCTCCCATGTGACTGGCTGATTAACAATTTGTGTTAAGATGCAATTGAACATGTTTAGCCAATAAAGTGGCTGATTGCCACCACTTTAATGCACTTACGGTGTGTAGTTTGCAACTTAATCCTGTGTGAAAATAGTAATTAGATATTTGCAATACATAAATGAGTCAGACCAACATAAAGAACCAAAGTAAAAATCACTCATTCTCCTAAAATAACATGAATTAAATAAAAAACTATTTCAACTCTCAACATGGCCAGAGATATTAAAGTGGTTAATACTAATATTACTTATATAATATTTCTATATCACCTACGACTTGAAACAACTTCCCCCCTTCCACCAGGGTGATATCATCACACCTGAGAAAACAAAGACTCCAGGCTTCGACCTCACTTCAAACCTTCTTAAATCATTCTGCTTACACTCAAATCCAGATCTTGTCAGTACGCATAGCTTTTCTCTAACGCTCTTTTAAACCCTCTCCCAGATTAATGAGGGAAAAAGCAGCAGAGTGACCAAACACTCTTCATCTTACTGAATACCATTAATCTCCCATTCAGCCTGCTCTATATTGACCAGGAAAGAAAAAAATCCTCCAACTGGGGCTCTGCTCCAGCTGTGATGCTTTATAGTGTTGCTAAATATATGTATTAAGCAAAGGGATCTTATAATGTGAGCACTGTGTCAGCTCTGACTCCATGAAAGAGGAATCAGGAGGGGAGTACGGGGGAGTCGCAAACTCATACAGCAGGTAATGTCGTTGAATTGCTTTTGTGGTTATTGAAGGGATGGCTGTGATTTGCAGCAGGGTTAAAGTGATGCTTCTCTCTGTTCAGATTTTCAGCTGTTGCCATGGAATCCAGAGGAGACAAATGGGCTGTGCTCACTTTTCTCTCCAGTATGAGTTATGAGAAGGCTACAAAGTACATGTTTGGGAGGTTATAGCATACTGTAAACTTGTATCTTATGATACAAGTCAACACCTTCTGCTGTTTTTCATTTATCCCTTGGTTCTATATAAACATGAAGATCATATATAGCTCAAAAACTTTTTTATATCCATGAGTCTTGAGCTGGTAGCCAACCATTTAATTGTCAACACAGCCCAATTACAAGGAGCTAAATATGGTGATTTTCTTCAGTCACATCTACTTGGAAGAAACAAGTCCCCCAGTGTCTTCTACTGCTACCCTGCACGATTCATCACTGCCAACTTGACTCATGAAAAAGACCCAGAAATACCTTTCTAACCACACCGACATGTCAGCCCACCGACAAGCATCCCTCTGCCGCTTCAAGCAGAGAGAAAACATCTGGAGGCAATTTTTTCCCTCTGTGCGGGAGGCGTTGATCGGTCAGATGTCGCAAGCTCTGCAGCTGGACATAACACCGGCTGGACATAACACCGGTTCTGGGATCACCAGAAGTTGGCAGGCCTGCACTGGGTGTCCATGGAGAGGCAGCATTACATTCGCACACAGACTCTTAACCACGTCAGCTGGTGCGCGAACATTTCACATACATATTTAAAGGAGCTTCTTTTTTATTTAGAGCACATTTTGCCCGAAATAAAATGCAGCTTGTGTGTGGTGACACATTTGACAGAGCAAACCACATATTCAGCATCTTGTAAAAGTCAGGGTATAATTGAAATAAGTGGTCAGTGTGCCATGACATTTTATTCATCATAGTAATATATTTTCTTAAGCTGGTGGTCTTATCTTTTCTCTTAATGTGAATTGTATTACTTTTATTTTCTTTTGTTCAGTTCCTTGAGTGGGGGTGTCTGGGGTCAGTCTTTTGCTGCCTCTGTGACATGGGTTTCTGATGTTTCCCTGCCCTGGTGTGCCTGGGTCAGGTGTGCTGGGGCAGGGGAGGATTGGGAACTTGAGATAGTGCTTCCTCACTATCACCATAAAAATTTTATAGTTCTTCAATAAATATCTGTGGTGTTATGTGCGTCCCTGTATCTCTGCATTTTCATTTTGTGTCTCTTCTGTAAATGAGACTGTGTCTCATACCTGTATGAATAAAGGTTAATAAAATGATAACAGTGATGAATGATACAATAGCTCCATAAGGCAAAAAACCTGAACCTGATCTGTGTTCAGATTCTGAACATCAGTGTACTTCCTGTTCTTGTTGGTGATGACGATGATGAAGATGAAGATGATGGAGAGGATTTCAGAAGGTCCTAATTTTTGGACATTTTTTACATTTGTGCTGTTGTGTAAAAAAAATGTATTTTAATCCAGATTGATTTTGTTGCAATCAAGTCAAAATTACAAATAAATTGCAAGTCTAATGGGTCCATGTATCCCTGATTAGAAATAAAATTGATCCATGTCTGATTACTTCCTCATGATTGAAAATAAACATGCTTGTGAAGTTTCATTTAGATGAAAAACAACTGTTCGCATTATGAAGCAGATGCTAGTCTTGGCATCAGGGAAAAAGGGGCCGATAGGAAGATGGTGACACCAAAGGAGGAATACATGGAGGAAAAGATGGTGTTTGGGGGAAGAAGGAAGGGCCATTGATGTGAAGGGAAGAGGGTGTTGTTGTTCAGCTTGGCAGGTTGAGGTTGAGCGATGCTGCAGGCTGACTAGCCCATATGTCACTGTTACTTCCTCAGGCCCAGCTGTGAGGATCTGCAGAATGTGGCGGGACAATGTCTATGAGTTTGTTTTCTGTGTGTGTGCTTGCAAGAAAGAGAAAAAAAAGTTTGTGCAAGAAGAAGTAGACTGTTCGATGAGGGAAAACTGTGTTATCCATTATTTCAGAACAAGGTGGTAATCAAATCCGCTGGCTGTCTAAAAGCCTTAAATACAAAATGCACAAGAACATCCACTTAACACACAAACACTCACAAAATGATGGCTATGCAGCCACACAAATACAAAAAAATAATTCGACCTTAGCAGCAACACATACACACACTTGTGTATAAGATGATCAAGCCAAAAGTGTGTCTGTTCGTCCTTCAGACTATCAGCAGCGTCCTTTCACAGACAGATGTTTATCCTCACGACTGCAAGCACTGGCAACGTTCAGGAAAAATCCACTGTGATCCATCTCATGGAAGAAAAAAGATCAAACAAGCACGCTCAAGTTGAGTCACGCCAGCAGGACTAACAATCCACAAAGGAGCTTTTCTCGAATCTGCACAGTTTTGCACCATGAGTGAGGAGAACGGTTTAGTTTAAACCCTAAGCCCCGCCTCTAAGATTGAGAAACACTCCTTTCACCCTTATGTGACCCCCCCACTCGACACACGCATGCACAAAACTCATATCTGCTGCATCTCAGGTAAATCACGATTTTCCCACTTTAATCCCCAGCAGTCCGAATGATAGCATAGCAAGCTGTTTCTTTCATGAACCGGTAATTTACTGTAACAGCCTAACTACAAACTTTTTGTACACAGATGCTCAATTACGATGTTACAGGCAACATTACAAATGATTTCCCAACCTAATCAAGTATCTAAGCCACCACTGTGATCAGCAGTCATCATGTGATATAAAGTCCCGTCCCGTCCCGTCCTCTTCCGCTTATCCGGGGTTGGGTGGCGGGGGCAGCAGCATAAGCAGGGAAGCCCAGACTTCCCTCTCCACGGCCACATCCGCCAACTCATCCGGGGGGATCCCGAGGCGCTCCCAGGCCAGCCGAGAGATATAATCCCTCCAGCGGGTCCTGGGTCTACC
>JAVQJG010035785.1:0-29364 GCA_036024015.1 Craterocephalus amniculus
CCCCCCCCCCCCCCACCCCCCCCCGCGCCGCCCCCCCCGGCCCCCCCCCCCCCCCCCCCCCCCCCCCGGGGGGGAGTGAACCAATCCTAAATGTGTTTATGCAGTTTTTCTGAGAAGAAAGCAAGACTTGCTGTGCCCCACTTGATTTATTTACGCGTTAAAATCAATGTGGAGGAGCTACAGTTCATTTTTAATCTTGAGGCTAAATGTCTAAAAATCAGTTTGTTTACACAAGAGAGGCCTTCTTTGCAGGACAGCCCTGCCTCCCTGTGTGGTGCTGCTGCAGAAACCAGGCTGTATAAACACTGTAGGATTTTAAAACAGGTCTCAGAGCCGCTCACATCAGGGTTACTGGAGAGAAATGACAAACTCTGGTCCAGAAACATCAGAATCTGAGGTTTGAGCCCAGAGGAGAAACATTTGCATCTCTTACCGAGCTCATGTTTGCCAGGGTCATCCGATATCTCCAAGACGTACAGTTTGAGGCCCAGGTAGCTCTTTCCTATCACGTACATGCGGGTGATGTCCGGGCACTCCTCCGTCACAGATTTCATGACCTTCAGGGAAATAGGGATCAGTGAATCTTCAAGGTGTTAAAATCTGACCTCCAAATAAATCTGCTTCGCTCTAACTTTTCTCATCTCTTTGTAGTTGTGGTGTCTGAAGTCCAGATCATCCTTTGATCCTTGTTCTTGCTCCGAGGCATAGACATCATCTGGATGTACAAGGAAGCAGCACATGAGGTTTCGGTAACTTGGTTGTACTTTGCCGATTGACAAATATCACCTTCCGCTTACCTTCAACCCGGCAGCCGAGGATCTCGGCCCTGAGGCAGATGGTCCCGTTGGAGTACCAGGTCTGTGGATTGATGCGGATGTAACGGGCGACAGTGGGAACCGGAAGGAGTCCGAGGACAGTTATCTCTGGATACTGGTTCCCCTCAAATATCTGCACAGTTCAATAATAACGTTACATACATTTGAACACCTAAAACAAGGGAAAAAATATCCAGTGTTTACCAGAAAATCAACCCTATTCCTACATTTAAATGTGCTTTTTATGCTGACTAAACAGAGATCGTCTTTCTCAGTCATGCTGTAATTAGTCCCAGATGCAGCCTGTCCTGAGGAAACCAGGGGGCATTAAAAGGGAAATTCAGAGCTTCTCCAGGATTAGATTGAGGCTTAACTTGAACCTGGAAGGATGCAGGTTTAACTTCAGGTTATGGATTAGGTAAAGTCTTCCAGTTAAGATACTCAAAGAGAGGGATGATGCAGCATGGAAATTAAACCACTTGAAGTAGTTAAGTCCGTTTTTCATTCATTTTAGTGCCCATTACAACTAATTCAGCTTAACTAAACTGTTATTATTTTTCCCTCCAGGTTCTTTTAGACGTCTATTTGGGGAATTTTCATTTTCATTTCATGCTTTTCCTAAAAATACTTCAAATCTCATAGTCAGTCTTTCATGAGCTCTTCAGTTCTGCTGACCCCTTTCAGCAACTACAACCATCCCGATCCTGAGGATGAGGATTTAACCTGCAAGTCTTCATTCTTAGTTATCTTGTTTCAAGAGTAGAGCCAAATGAAGAAGAGTACTTTTAGACCCACCCACAAAATATGTATCTACCTGTTGTTAATGGAGTTGTTAAACAAAAAGATAACAAGGTAAAAAAAAAAAAAAAAACTGGTCCATCTGATTAGTTTTCACAGATGTTTGTTCATCAGAGATGGATTTCCATTCTGCCTTTTTTTTGGAGGTTAAACAGCAGATCCAGCAGAACCTATTTCAGACTAACGTTGGGTTGGTTTTAATGAATCTCCATAGTTCAAATGTTCACTAATATTAAGTCCTACTCTTGGCTTGATTTAAATTCTGCCCCTTAAAGAATAAAATAAAAGTGAGAGCATTTTTGTGATCGATGTTTCACTATAACTACATCATTTCAAATGTGACGCTGAACTTAAAAAAATGATCAACTAACTAACTCCTGCAGGCAAAAATACCTGAAATCACAAACAGACAAACTGGTTATCACTGAGAGAAAAACTGAGCAGAACCGTGGTTTCTAACACATGCAGCGTACATCCATCAGAACTACACGAGGAAACAAATCGTGAGAGAAAAGTATAAATCTCATTGTAAAAATTTGCTAACATTAAAGATATATATACAAGGAGCTTGTCAAGAAAAAAAGCGACCCACAGTAAATCAGTGGAAATAGTGTTGCAGATGTAAACGGTACGGATAATTAGAGCCAAACACTCAAAGAATAATAACACCACAGAAAGTATGCTGCTTCTGCAAACTGACTGATAAATACTTAAAGTGCTTCAGACTTGACTCGGGGTTATCGGTGAAAATCACTTTCTCATTCACTGTGAAGGAAAGGTGTCCATCTTTGTGAACGCATAAGAATAGCAACCAAACTCGTGTGTAAATGTGGAGGAGGACATGTGAAGGTGAAGCACAGAAGTGGGAGTACGATGCTGTGAGGTTGTTTGCAAGCTAAACACACTGAGGAGTTGATCAGAATGTGGCTGATCAAATATCTCACAGATTCCAGACGCTTTGGAAAAATATTCCAGCATGATAGCGGTCCAAAGCACACAGCCAAAAACGACACAACCAGGCCAAATATGCTACTTGGTTTCTGTCCAACAAAATAACTTTCATTATTTTGAAAAAGAGAAATGAAGCAACACAACTCCTCAAGTAGAGAAGAGCAGAAAAATATCCAAAAGAAGATTTGTGCAGAGGTGGCATTCACCATGATTAGTTCTGCATTGAAAAGTTGCAAACTTTTGACATTATGTTGTATTTACGTCATATGGTGAAGTCTGTAATGTTGATCATTTTTAGTTAATAGGCCTACATAATGGGAAAGACCCTGCTTTTCAACTGTGAATTATTTAACATACAATATCTATATTCTGTTGAATTCTGTTTGTGTAGAAGTGGAAAAACACTGAGCCAAACATCCACTGCCAAGGCTCCATAATCTGCCAAACATGTTGTATTTTGGGCTCATTAATCAGCTTCTGGGTCTGGATTTTAACCAGAATACACACAAGTTCAGCACAGAGTGAAAATCTAACTAATGTGAGTCTGAAGCAAAAAAAAAAAATCCCCTTGCATCTTCGAAAGTCTTTGTGATAATAAAAAAGCAGATTTAGCTGAAAACATGACCTCCTTGGCAGCCATGGAGAGTTTTGAAATGCAACGAAAAGAAATGTGTTGACTTTTTTTCCCTTCTTTCTTCCCCTGTTTCCTGGAAGGAGGCTGGAATTTCCAAAATATGAACACTCACATAGGATGTTGAGCTAAAAAAAAAAAAAAAAAAAAGCTCTTTGGATGAGTCGCCGGCTCAGATCAAAGCTTAGGCGTCTCTGCGTTTGGATTCTGCGTTTTACAATTCATTGCATGTATTTTTTATTAGATTTTCATCATAAATTCCATTAAAGAGGCATTTTATTAGCAGTTAACTTTATAGTTTGTGTTAATTACTAACTTTTTCACACAATCTGTTCAGAAATCTGTTTTCCAGCTGCATTATTTCAACTGGTGATCTCCAAATGAAGGTGAAAAGGAAGTAGTTCTTACCGCCTCCTCTGTCCCGTTCATGCAGGTGTGCCAGCTCACAGAATCATTACTCAGCTGGACCTTGTAGGTTGTGACCCAGTCCCAACTAAGACCAAAAAAAAACGCAATCAATTAAATGAATCACATCATGCTGAGTCTTGTTGCAGCCTGCTGACACTACCTGACCTCCAGATGGAGTTTCTTCCCTGCAGGATGACTCCGGTGAACAAGGTGAGATAGATGGCGTCCACCTCCAGCCACTGGTGCTTGTCCTCATAATCGGCACACCAAGCTCCGTCATACAGGTCTCCGTCCTCAATGCCCGACTGAAAAGCACAAGTTTTTTGAGTTTTCTTCATGTCAGCTGCAGAAATTGTCGGGTGCACTCTGCCTCCATGTGAAGCGTTGCATAAGAGTTTGGTTTGACCTGATTGTAAAATAACTGCTTTCAGACTGCAGAGCAGGACGAGTGAGACTCTGAACAGCACTCAAACTCTGGTACTTTAAAGAGACCGCTTTCCAAAGAGATTGGAATACAATGTAAGATTTTATCATAAAGGTCATTTTCTGAACAAAGAACGGCTGTAAAAATAAAACCGGAGAGATTGTTCTCTCAAGTAAAACAATAGCAGAAACACGAGATTATGCCTTCAGAACAGCCTGAATTCTCTGAGTCATTGATCCAACAAGGGAATGAAAACTTTCCTCAGAGGTTTTTGCTCCATATTAACATGACAGCATCACACAGTTGCTGCATCTATAATAAGAATCTCCCGTTCCACCACACCCCAAAGGTGGAAAACTGGACTGAGATGTGGTGGCTGTGGAGACGTTGGAGTCCAGTGAATCATTGATCTGAGCTATGTGACATGGAGCATCATCCTGCTGGAAGCAGCATCAGAAGATGCTCCTCTGTGCTCAGAAAGGGATGGACATGGTCAGCAGTAATACTCAAGTAGGCTGTGCTGCTTAAACCAGGCCATGCTGGGACTAAGGGGCACAAGAAAACCTCCCCCCACACTATTACACCAGCAGCAGCCTGAATCATTCAAGGCAGGATGGATCCATGTTTTCATGATGCTTCCAGCAGATTCTGAGCCCAGTATCTAAATGTCATTCAAAAGTCACTTAAATCTCCTTTCTTTGTCATCCTGATGCTCAGGTTAAATGTAGAAAAATGATGTTAGTCCAATCCCACCTCTAACCCTTTCAGTTTAAAAAAAGATTTCATTATTCCTTCCTCTGAATCTTAGGATCATTTTATGGAGCTCAGCTGGATTTCCTGAAAAAGCTAAATGTCCGGCTGTTTACTTGGGTAACGTGAAGTTAAACCTGTGGAGTGAATATTGCTGATATTCTTGTATATTTGTGATTAGATATCTGGAACAACTAATACAGCACATCTTCTTAACCCTTTCACTTTTACACGGAAGAAAGAAATATTTCACAGCTTTTTCTCTTCTTTTCAACAAGAAATATACAAATAAATGTTTTTTTAGCAAATAGTTTAGATAAAAGTTGATAAAATTAGTAAAAGAAAAATGGTAAAAATTTGAAACAGCAATGGGACAACAAACAATTTATTTTGGTATTACACACTCAAACCATCTGGTAGAGACACATGTTCAGGCAGGTTTATTGTATCAATTCTTAACTAAGATTCATGATAATCACTGAAAGACTTCCTCTACCAAATGTTAGAGCAGGACCACAAAGGGTTAAGGTCTGAATAGCTTGCATCATGAATCAGAGTGTGAGTTACTTTAAATGATTTTTCAGAAGAATCCTTTTGACTCAGCTCAGCGTAGTTTGTGTTGAAAGTGACCTCAGACTGAAACTGACCTGGATATTGAGCCTCCCTCTGTGAGGACCCAGACCCGTGCGCTGGTACGAGGAGGCTCGCATCTGGCTGTCATCAACCCGCAGCGACTCCAGGCCGAGGGGAGGACAGTCTGTAAGTAAAACCAACAGCGGTCAAGAGATAAAAATCTTTGCTGATCCTTTGCAGAAGCAGTTTGTGAAGGGACTGATGCCTGGAGTTTTACTTTCCCTGCTTTCTCTGCAAACACATGGCTGGTGTAAAATGTGTCCCAGTGGTTGTTATGTGGAATATCCCTAATCATCCTGGGTCAGTTCAGTGGAAGTTTAGAGGCCCTCACCTCCTCCTCCACAGCTTGTGGGAACTGGAAGAGGCGCAGATAAGTGATTCATGGAGGGTTTGAATGTAATTTGATACACACAGTAAAGCCAAATGTTCAGCAGAGCGATGAGACGGAAAGCTACAGCTGCTGGGGTAGTTTATGGCTTTGCAAACAACCAATAATGTTCCCATCAGTCACAAATACAAACTGTACCGGCAGGTTGGCTCAGCTTTTTGTTTTGTCTGAGGTGAAATTTTACATGAATATTTTCATGCTTACAAAAAACGAGTTAGAGGTAGGAGATTAAAGTTGTCTTGGAACAAATCTCAGAGGAAATCTCTTTCACATGTGTAGAGCTGAAACAATTATTTGACATTTGATAACTAAATTAGCTGGAAATATGAATGCATACTGAGGGAACAACTTTAGACATCTATTGGAAAGTTTGTGAAGTAGTTGGATGTTTTCACTCATTTTAGACAAGGAAAAATTGACTTGAATGAATCCGAAATATATTTTCAAAAGGAATTAGTGGGAGTGCAACTTAGCCTACATCTGAAATTCAACTCATTTTTTCAAATCAAATTGAGATTTCTTTTAACTTCTTCAAGTAAGAGCTATGTTCTTTTTTTGCAAGACTGAAAGTATTTCCGTAATTATTCTTCACAATTTTTTTTTAATGATCCATCTATTTTTTTATCTAACTATGTTTATTTATTTATTTAGTTAGTTAGTTTGTTTGTTGGTTGTTAATTTGTTAGTTAATTAGTTAGTAGGCTAACAGTTACTTGATTTCTTTCTGACACAGCTGAGCAGTAAAAAAACAGTGTCCCTGAAGGCAGCATTAATTAATTCTGAATGGATTTCAGATTATTTATAGGCTCTGCTCTTGGCTTCCACACAATTTCAAGAAAAAGTCAGACGGGTCTACTTAAAAGAAGTTCAAGTGACAGTTTTTCCTTCTTACCCAGTACTGTCTGCGTTTTGCTTTGATCTCCTTCTCCTTTCCTGCTTGCTCCCTCGCTGCCTTTGCTGCTGTCTGTGGCCTCCAGCTGTTTCTCTGTGACGGTGCTGGTGGGCAGCTGCGTCCCTGCAGCTGTGGTTGGCGTCGTTTCGTCTCTGCTCCGCTCCTCCACCGTGACAGCAGCCTCGGCCCACTTCACGGTAGCTGGGATAGTGGAGTTGATGGATGGATAACTCTGCGTTGTTGCATCTTGTATCTGTGCTCCGGATCCTTTTACAGAACCTCCAAGAACCAGCGCGAAAGCCAACAAGCACAATGACTTTACCATCTTTCTCTTTGTTTGCTGCTGCAGAGTGGAGGGGAGAGGGAAAAAAATCCCACTCAGTTATGTCCTGATGACAGAGCCAGACCTTCCTCCACATCCCTCCTCCTCAGTCCCACCTCCCCTCCTGACTTTCTTCCCTCCCAGCCAGAATTCCAGCCCCAGTCCTAAAAAAAAGCATGTGCCTCAACAATACCTAAAACATGTTACAAAGGCTTCATGTCAGTGTGTGTCTACCTTCAGTTTAGCCTCAAATTCAGTCAGAAGAGTCCGGATACTGAGGCCAAACTGAACATAAATCTGTTTGTACCTTGTATTTGTTGTTAAATGTTTGCATCCAACCTGCAAAGGAACAACAGATGCAAACTGGTACAGTACTGACTGACTGTGCTAATTTACATTTGTATGTTTTATTGTGCACATTAATGTGCAATCTGTCCTTTTTAAATAAAGTAAAATAAAGATACTTCTGCATTTGTATTGTCAGACCAGAGTCTTAAAAAATCTAGCATACAAACATGAATAATAGACAATCGCTCTATAAAAACTGTAAATTTGTGGATCCTGGATGGCTTCTTTCCATCAAACTGCTGTTGAACACAGATCACAGACGGTAGGAACTTTAAAGTTTGTGTTGTCCTGATAAGCAAGGGGGGAATATATGCATGCTTTTCAGTATCTCTCAATGAGGTCAAAGTGATATTTGGGGTTTATGTTGGCATATTTCTTCAGATTAAAGCAGCATCTTTCTAGTCATGCCAAACTCTATACAAAGGCATTTCACTGGCTCAAACTGCCCTTACAGGAACGCTATCTGTATTTATCAGCTGCTTTTCTGTTACTGGCTGTCAAACACATCCAAGAATTTGTTGCTTTTCTGACTGTGAATTTCTTTTCTTCTTTGGCAGAGGCTTAAGACCAAAGTTTTTGTGGTTCATCCCAACCCAGACATTTCCCTCATTGGTTTCTCTCAGATTCTTGGTAGTGACATCCCTCTGGGTCCCCTGCTCCCAGTCCAGCTCTATTATATGACTTGCAAAAATTAATAGCTGACTATGACATTTCAAAACAAATTCATAGCACATGTCACACATGAAAGCTATTCAATGTGCTTAATGGAGATAAGATGAAAGATTTACACACAGTGAAACAAATAAAGTCATATAAAGACATCATTAAAACAAAATAACCAAGTTATTAAACAGAACAGGAGTCTAGATAAGTTACATGATACTGTGCAGACTTCATGCACAGGCTCATGAGAACAGAAACGTGTTTAACCTGGATTTAAACATGACTACATTTGGTGAAAGTTGTATTTCCCTGGCAGTTTGCTCAGCTTGTTTCCAGTGTAACGGATGCTTGTCCATCTTAAGTCTAGACCAGCTGGTGTAAGAGCTTAGGTCTATATTCTCTGAACATATCACAGATATATTCTGTGCCTAAACTGACCATGATTTGCATCTCAGTTTCAAACCAAGCCTCACTCTTTTTCTCACAATATTGAGAAGCAACCCAGAAAACGAAGGCAGACCCCTGAAAGTGCATTGATGTTTATTGGCTGGTTGGTTTATGTTCGTCCTACACTAGGAATGGAACTGTAATGTGCAAAATATCCATCTTTATCTATATTTCTTCGGAATAAGAAAAAAAAAATCAATGGACAGTTGGCAAAATTGTGACAAGTCAAAAGTACGAGGTGCTGCTTGCACGGTTTACCCTAACACAGGGTCAAGACCAGCTTCAACTGGAATCAAGTCTTTGCTTAAAAGAAAAAAAGTGCATGGGAGACCTGTACATTACATAACTGCATATCAGCCACTGTCCCTGCAATCACAATCTAACCTGTAAATGTGCATTTACCAACTGGAAGAGATCAGTTGGTGCTCATCAGATGGCATTTCAGCATGAAGACCGTTGATGCTTCTCCACTCAAACATGGCCTAATCGGGTTTTGAGAATAATGCAGAGCTAGAGGCTATGGACTGAGAGGCTGGACTGAGCTCTTTCACTCTTTCAAGGCCTGTGCTTTGGCTGTCTTCATCCCTTTCAAAAGCAAAGTTGAAGAATTGGTAAATAATTTAGACAAAGACACCAACAAACTATACTAAAGTTGTTTCACTTACGATGAAAAGTCTGTCTCATTCCACGCCAGACCACTACAGCTAAAGTGATTTTTTCACTGATTTTTTTCATTGATTTTTTCAATGTTAACCGTGATAACACATCCATCAGACATGCAGTTCCCTGTCTCTCCTCCTGCTGTGAAGATGCTTGTGTGAGGACAAAGTTGACAGAAAAGACAAACATTGTTATCATTTGCTGACTTTCATTCAACCTCCTTATATCATAAGATTTGCACATCTCTTGTAATTGAGCTGAACTGTCATTAATATTTCACAGTTTCAAGACTGTTAACACCTGGTCAGTCGATAGTGCTGCAACGGAAAACAGCAGGAAGCAAATTATGGAGTTCTGTATATGCAGAGGATCAACAGAGACAGGGAAATGGAAAGATGTATTTGATGTTTCAGTTTAAGTGCAGTATGACAGGACAGTGCAATAAATGTGAGATATTCATGGTTCACACCAGCAAACCTAAAATCTTTAAGATGTGATTAAATTTGTATTAGCACACGATAAAGCAGCTCTCTTAATTTATGACTTAAAGGGTTTGCTGATGTAAGCTCTATCACTTCTTGAAGAGTTTTTTTTTTATATAAATGAAGTTTTGGGAGGAAAATTGATCTTTGCTGTATTCTACAAACACAGCATTTGTCTGTGGGGGAAAATATGCTTCTAATGATCTGTGAACTGTAAAAAAATCGGCTTCACTTCTGGAATTTGATAGTTTAAGAAATCTAACCACTGAGTTTTCATGATGATTATAGAAAATGAGCAACTTGACAAGCGAAAGCCTCCTTTCTTGTAGATAAGATTGGAGACGTGTCAGCCAGGAAATCCACTTCTTGTTATTAGTCATCTCTTTTTGTTGTTTTTCCGAGAATCTGCAGTGCAGCTGCACTTTTATAGCTAGATGTTTTGAGTCATTCATAGGGAGACTTTGAGATTTTTATTTCTTACTCTGTTTTTTGATTTATACATTTCTTTGTGCACAGACGAGATGATGTGTCTGAGAAGGCCTGTGTAGAGACAAGTTGTGCAGCACTTTGAAGACTGAAATTAACAACTACAAACATGATTAAATAAACATGTATAAAAGAAAAAGGGTAGTGCTTATGGAAAATTATAATAGATGCAGAAATTTGGATTTAAATTTTCAGTGAGTGTAAATGGTATTCTCAAATTGACTTTTGATTAATTTCCTTTTATTCATTCTTATATATCCAACTGATTTCCTTTAAAGGATTTTTAGAGGCTTGGAGGAGTACAAGCGTCAACAGAAAAAAACATAAACATAATCAACACAATCAATTCCAAAAAATCATGTGGAACAACCAGGAGGCAATGATTTTTAAATTCAAGTTTGGACCTTCAGCCTTTTCCCATGCACACAGAGATTCCTCCTAATTCTCTGAATTTTTCAGTGAAATTAGACTCTGTAGATGGTGAGATCTTCTAAGTCCTCACCATTTTATGTTGAAGTGATTTTCTTAAAATTTCTCACAATTTTTATATGCAGTTTGTTGCAGATTGGTCAACCTCTGCCTCTGGGGGGTTTAACCTCTCTGAAATGCTCTTATACCCAGCCATGTTGCCATCTCACCTATTTATTTGTCAAATGCTCTTCCAGTTTATTTTGATTTGGGCCATTATCTTTATCAGCCCTTTCTCGCCCCTGTTCCAACTTTTTAGAGATGTCTTGCAGCCATCAGTACAAAATAAAGTAATATTTTCTATGAAATTGTCAGATGTCACATTTTCAACATGTTATTTGAGTTCTAAACACAATATATGTTTATAATCTTATGCTCATTGCACCAGTTTCATTTAAATTTCACACAACACCCCAACAAGGGACTAGTTCTTACGGCAATGATCCTAAAGATGTTCAGTATCATGCAGCAACGACAGCTTCGGCCACTGGTTCTATTTTGAAATCTAAAATACGCGAACCTGATTGGTGAGTTCAGAGGTGACGTATATTGTACACACAGGAAGTAGCCACGCAAGCGTCTGGAATCATAACATTGCACATGAAGTCATTTTACGCATCCTTCCATCTAATAAATGCAACTTTTAAATTACTTTTTTCTTTTACGTCCTTATGAGAAATATTCAAGAGACTATAACTGCAAAAAGTTCATATTTTCACGCGCAGAGCTCCTAAAACATGTGGACATTCGCTGTGAAAGCTAACCAGCAGCAACTAGCGGTGGCTAGCAAATGGCTGCTCTGCTGTGATGGCTGCCACTGTGCGAAGTAAGTGAACCACTTTTTGTTTGTTTTTACGTTTTAGTTTCTTTTTACTGGCTTTTATGCTTATCCATCTATGGATGATGTTTAAAACGTGATATTACAGCTAAATAACGAGGTGGCAGCCTAAATAGCAGACCTGCAGTCGCTTCCTCAGGGTCTATAATTGTGTTTCGTGTGTTTTTAGATGACAAAACGACGAGTAAAATTATAGCGAAGCTACCTGGAGCCCTTGATCTGTACAGTGAAACAGATAGTAAACAATATGTGACACACAAACTCTGTTCTGACCCAAAACCTGGTGAAAATCGAGATGCCTCGTCTGGAAGAAGTGGCAAACATTGCCCTGAGGGTGCCCAGCATACTGGTCCTGGACCTGCTGTATAAATGTGACATTGATGGTTTGACTGAGCACCTCAAGGCTAAAAATGAAGACATGCTTTTCAAATACAAGTATGTCATCTGGAACATTTACTACCTTGGTAAGTGTGCATATGAATCAATAAAGATGTTTTTAGTATGTGAAGCAGTAGATAATATAGTCCAGTTTCTGTGATGAGTTTTATGGGTGAGGCTTTGTCCCTTTTTTATTCCTAGACATGCATTGTATTTAAATTATATTTTTTAAAACAGCAATTCAATATTGCAATATGAGTTTATTTACTAGGTGCATCTTTTCATTCGTTCTGCATAAACAAATGTGAAACTCAGTTTGACTTGTAAAGTATTGACCACCTTTCCTTTCCTGTAATTACTCCAGAGGAAGGCAGTGATGCAGATTTCACTGGAATTTTATTTTTATGTGATGATTTTTGTGGTGTTTTAACTGGTTTCTTGATGTTAATCTGTGAAGAGCTTTGTTCCACATGATAGTAAAGAAAACTTTTAAAAGCATCTGTTCAATATGCTGTTTCTTTACCTGGCAGTAGGATACAAGAAATTCTAAAATTATTAAGTGACAAAATCTGATTTTCTCTTAAATATGAATTACAAATGGGAGAAATATATTTATTTCCTCTTTGTCCTCCAGGTCATCTAATAAATATGGTGGTGTTAATTCTGCCGTTGAGACACATTGTGACGCTCTACCTCCATATCCTGGTCGCCCTCCTTTTATACATGGGGCATCAGATTTCCAAGTGAGTTTCTGCTGCAACAATCATAGATTTGTTGTACTGGGATCACATTTCTCGCCTGACAAAACACACACAATGGGTATGCTTTCACAGACCACAATTAGATAATAAATAAAACTTTCCACTTAAAACTACATTAGCATACCATTAGTATTTTCTGACTTACTCTAGCAAAATAAAGTCATAATATGACATTTATACACACACATTATTTGCTCTGCTACATTGTGCAGGATCTTTTGCAGAGACACAGTGCTGCTCTATGGTGCATACCTTTGAAGTTTGTGCAGTCTGCAGAACAAAATGACCAGGTGATTAAATAAAAAAAAAACACATTTCAGGGGTAAAACATAAACCCAAATAGTGTATATATTAAATATTCCAGTATGCAAATAAAGTAAACATTGCAATGATGCCATTGTATCATTAAGAATAAGACCAAACATATTGGTATTATGTGTTTAGACAACTTTCAGCCACATGTATGTAACAGCATGCTTTAGATATAACTTGCATCATGAGCATGCAACAGGGATGTCACTGGCTTGGTTTACAGTTGAAAAGAATTATCTGGGTAGAAATGTTTGATTTAGTACTTATTTAGTTATGTTTAAGTTTATTAATAATAAACATTTCTTTCATTTTAATCAATTAACTCGAGAAAATGAATTGATATTTGTTAAATGACTGGCAGTTTATTCACGTTTCGGTCCAATAAATTCCACATGTAATGATTTGTTAATCATTTCTGAAAAAAATCCATTACAATTAACATTTTTAAATAATTATTTTCTTTGTCAATCTTTCAGGGATTATGTTCGTGAGGAGCTGCAGTACAGATATGAGGGAGCAGTGTATCTTGATTCTTTGGCTTTCAACAGATTTTTCTCTGCAATGACCAGTGAGTAACATAGTCAAACTTTATTTTGAATACTTTGCATTAATACACAAGTTAAAAAAAAACATGTGAGGATTTGATTTAGTAAATCTTCATTACTAATAAACTGTGATTTACATCCTTCATATCTACAGGTTTCCTAATTATGTGTCTGAGTTTGGCAAAGTTTAAGACATAGATATGGAGATGCTTTGTTAACCCTCTGGGTAAAAATGAGTACTTATAAAGACTTTACATTAGAACAAAAGAGCACATTAAATAAACATTAAAAGAAGGTAGTTGCTTTAAATTATTTAGATTAAATGATATGCTGTGCAATAACCATGAACCACCTCTCATTTAGATGTAAATTTTTGTTCCAAACATCCAGAATTTTATTCTTTTAAAGTGTCCTTCAGCAGTAATTCTTCAGGCTTTTTTCCTTAAATATTGATTGCTTTTTCACTTGTTTCCAGTACAGTCCTTCTCCTACCATTTATAGAGGAATTTCTTCTTTTTGCTTATCTTAGATTTCCTAAAGAAATACCAACAATGACAAAAACAACAAAGGGAATCCATTAAAGCCCTGAGGCTTGACTTGATAGATGCACGTGGACCTTCATTTGATCCATGTACAGTCACTGAAGGAAGGGAAACAAGGAGAAATGAAAAGTTTTACTGAAGCAGTGTGGGGTCATCTGGACAGAGAACAGAACAAAATGCAGCCAGTATCCAAAGAAGAGAAGAAGTCTGGAGAATTATTCCTGAAGCAATTACAAAAAAGTTAGTCTTAGGGCTCAGGTTGTGTTATAGAAAAAAATCATGTTCATAGCAAATATGAACTTTTTAATTCTGTTTCCTCAGATGGAAGTTTTGCTGTATAAACTGTAGCTCCATTTATGTTTGCATGTTGGAATAAATTGCTCAGCCTAATTCAGTTTTCCTGGCAATATATGAAGGAATAAGGAAAGACTTTACTCAGTATTAAAGCGATATACACTAATGTTTATATAAATATAATGTGTATGTTAGGTATTTACATTTAACTAAAGTATGTAGATATATTGAATTGTTTCTAAAACAGCAACAAAACTAACCTCATGCTGTCAATCACAGTTCAAAGGTAGGACTTACGGCTGTTTTGTGTTACTTGAGTTAGTCATCAGCGTCCTCGTTGTTCTCATGTTGGATATTTTCAGGTTGAATCGAGAACCGAAAGCTTTCCTGTTGTAAAGTTGTATTTTTATATTCAGGTCAGATTATTCTCAGCACGCTGTGTGCCTTCCTGATGAAGACCAGAAAGGTGTGGTTGTTCTCTGCTCACATGCTCCCCCTGCTGGCCAGACTCTGCGCTGCTCCTCACGCCACGCTGCTCACGGTGAACACATTCTCCATGGGCCTGACCGGAGCCGGCATCGTCTTGTTCCTTCTCTCAAATATCTTTGTGCCATATCGTCTCGCAAGGGCTGCCTATTCAGAGCTGCTTCACCTTGAGGTGCGCTATCCGGCTACGTCTTTTCCTTTATCTTAGGTCAATTGTACAGGTAATACTCGGAAAATTAGAATATGCCAGAAAAATTGTTTTTTTCAGGCAATTTAAACATAAATTGTATTGGTTTTACCTTTTTATGTACTAAGTACAGATGCAAGATGTTACTTCTTTTTTTTTTTTGTATTTAAAATCAATTTTTTATTGATTTCAAGCAATATTATAATTTTCTGAGTTTTTGAATTTGAGGTTTTCTGAAGCTGCAAATCCTTATTAACAAAATTAAACAAATAAAATCTGAAACATATTGATTTGCATACTATTTGTCTATATATGTACATTTAATCTTTAAAGTTGCATTACAGAAATGCATGCACTTATTTAGGGTATTTTAATGTTCTGAGTAGTGTCAGTAACATCAAAGATTAAATGTACACATATAGACAAATCGTATGCAAATCAATATATTTCAGCTTTTATTTGTTTATATTCCGCTTATTAGGATTTGCATCTTCAGAAAAGTCTAATTAAAAAACTAAAAAACTTTTAATTAAAAATTTATTAAAAAATACATTTTAAATACAAAAATGTCAGACCTCTGAAAGTAAAGTCTTGCATCTATACTTAGTAGATAAATTGATTGGTTTCACCTTTTATGTTGAATTGCCTGAAC
Source organism: Craterocephalus amniculus (assembly GCA_036024015.1). Classification (NCBI taxonomy): domain Eukaryota; kingdom Metazoa; phylum Chordata; class Actinopteri; order Atheriniformes; family Atherinidae; genus Craterocephalus; species Craterocephalus amniculus. Next base: position 15,562 of record JAVQJG010035785.1, read on the forward strand.
AAAACAACTTTTCCTAGCACTTTCTAATTTTACGTGTAGCACCTGTATTTCTTCGCTTTAGCATTCAGACGGATCCACACTTTTCAGATCTTTCCAAGAAGGTTAAATGGTTTCTCCCTTGTAAAAAGTAATTATTTTTACACACCTGCTTTTCGTGTCCCTCAGGTGGTGGAGCTGTACAGACTTTTGGTTGTGGGAATCTCCCTCTGGAACCAGTTTGCCGTCCCAGTGCTGTTTAGTGTGTTCTGGTTTGTTCTGTTCATCGTCCAGATGTGTTCAGACATTATGTCCGCCAGCCCCTCATCAAGCCATCAGGGAATCCTGTTCCTCCTTCTCACAAGGTGAAATGTAATTGTCCTTTCCTACACACTCCTCCTTTTGCATGTGCTTAAACTCCAATATTTTCTGTTTTCTCTGCTGTTCTCGCCGGCTGTTGCAGTGTGTCTGAATGCTGTGCCACACCGTACTCTCTTCTGGGTCTGACCTTTGTGGTGTCATATCTGGCTCTCGGACTTCTCAACCTATGCAAGTTCTACCTGGGAGGTTATGCAGCTGTTCAGAACGAGAATGTCATGCACAGGTGGGACGCTACCACGGTTTAACTGGGTTTGGTCCACTTTTCTAAAACAGTGAAGACATATACTGTATATAATAACATATATCACATACAGAGTTAAGGCATAGAATTACATTAGCATGATATGCAGTGAATTAATTAATCAAATGGTAGAGAAAGAAAAAGTTCATGAAAAGGTGGGAATTTTATGAATGATACACTTTATAGTTTTCCACAGGTGTAAGAATTAGTTAGACTGAATGCTGCCCCTTCCCTTAAAATATACAACCAGTTATTAGAATTTGTTAACTTTGGAAAAACTTCTTAAGCAATTCAGTTCAGACACTACAAGGTCAGATCATAATAAAAAAAGTACAACCAACGACTTAATTACAACAACTTTAACTTGAAAAATGTAGTCAAACCTAAAAGGTTCCCTGATCTTACTGGATACCACAAGCCAAATTCCAAGACCCATATTTTGCATCTAAATAGGGGAAAATATGGTGTTTTAATTAGTTTTTTTAACTTACTTTGTATTTAAATTTGTGACACATTGAACTGTTTATGTTCATATGAGAGGAAATTGCTTTTATTCATTTATTTTGGTTTCAAATGTATTCTTATTGATTGATTTGTCTGATTTAATCTGAAAGTAAAAAATATACTGAATTAATTAAGTGGGGTTCAAAATTGATTTATTCACTTGAATTTGAATTGATTCATAAAACTCTTATATTGATTATATTGATATATCTTATTTTGTTGTTTTTTTGTTGACATTTTTTAAATATTAATTTTATGCCACTATAGAAAGGACAGATAGGCAAGTAGAGAGTACATGTCCCTGCACACATCTATACATTGTGGTTATAATGGCATAATGGACTTTTCTCTGTAAAATATGTTCCTTTTCTGGTGACAACAGTAGCCCATCTCTCATACTTTTGATCTGTGAGATCTTAGCATATATACACATTTGAAAGGTTGCCTATGTTGCTTGCAATGCCAAATTCAGATTGTTAAAATGACACTTGTAATAAGTTTTTTTATTGCATATATGCCCAAAATCCACTTCTCCCATTAAGATAATGCCAAATTCAGATATTTCCATTCACCATCTTTTTTGGCATTTTGCACAACTGTATCCTTGTTATGGTCTTTAGAAGTATTTTTTGTAGTATTTTAATACACATCTACTTCAATTTCAGTCAAATATTTGAATGCATATGTGCTTCTGATCCTTAATAAAAGTGCATTCAGCTCTCAAAGCTGTAAATTTGAACCGTCTCCTCTGACTTGACCCAAAAAATTTATTTCGAGATATATATTTTATATCGTCATCAAGAAAAAATGATCGAAATTTGAAATGGTTTCCATTTCCTGATGAGTCTTTGTTGTGTTTGTTGTCAGAGGAGTGACGGAGGGCGTCACTCTGCTCCTGCTCGCCGTTCAGACAGGCCTGTTAGACATGCAGGCCCTGCAGCGCACCTTCCTCCTCAGCATCATCCTCTTCATCGTGGTGACCTCAACTTTACAGTCAATGATCGAAATAACAGATCCAGTTATTTTGGCTCTAGGTGCATCGCGCAACAGGTAACAGCAACAAAATGCTTCTTTTTTTTTTGTCAACACTCAGGTGAAGCTGAGATTGCCTCAAAAGTCTTTTGTCCTTTCTCTGTTTGTTCTTTTAGGAGTCTGTGGAAACATTTCCGTGGCCTCAGCATGTGTCTGCTTCTGCTGGTTTTTCCAGTGTTTATGGCTTATAAAATCTCCCAGTTCTTCCACATGGACTTCTGGCTCCTTATACTGGTGTCCAGCTGTATGCTAACATCCCTTCAGGTAAGGAAAGTGTCTTTACTGCCTGCGTTTGTTGTTTGATCCTCATGTTTCCTTCCAGTGCTACCCTCCTTCTGAACTTGTTGTATGTGGGTCAGTGAGTGGCTTAAATGCAGATGGTCTTATATTTACACTGGAGAAGTGAAGCTTTGTTGGAATTAGATTAAAAAAATACAGGGATATAAAGTTTTTTTAATCAAACAAATTTAGATTTTTTTTTAACATTTTTTTTAAAGATTAAATCTAGATTTAATTATCAACTCCTGCAGTACTGATAAATGACAAAGCAGGACTTGTTGGCAGAACTGATGGAGGTGTACAATTGGAAAGTATGAAAGTTTGGCGCCATCCAGTGGTCATATCAGAAAGTGCACTGTATACGTTGTGGCGCCTCCCAAAGGTTTACAGTGGTGGAAAAAAGTCTTCGGACACCCCATGCATAAGGTAAAAAATTGAATCCATTCCAGTCCATTTTCTCGTAGCACATTTAAAACAGGAAAATAATACCAAAGCAGTGTACAATATCAGCAAAAGAAAGAATAGAGTGCATACATAAAAGAATAATAAAAATAAATAAATACATGTTAAAAATAATGCATTAAGAATCCATTTTAGGTCGTCAAATGCAGTTTCTTTTTTACAGCCATAACAAAAATATGCAACAACAAAACCTGAAAAAAGCCATTAAAATTCTTTATTTTGAAAATATTTGTGATAGTGTATATTTTTAAGGGTGTGCGAAAACTTTTTTCCACCGCTGTATATCCCAGTTCAACTTATATACATTGTTCAACAGTGTATTTCCTGAAAATAATTTAAAAAAATTGAACATCATAAAACATGTCACTGTTAAGCGCATCTATTAAGTGAGTCACTATTGTCACTGTCTTATCTCCATATAAAAGATGCGTGTTGCTGATGATTGTACACACTTGTTAAAATAACCTAAATTCATACCAGGTGTGCAGCATGTTGGCCTTTAGAAAGAAAATGCACTTATTTGATATTTAAAAATTAACACATCTTCTCGATTATTATTTTGAAAACCATTGTTTCATTCTAGGTTACCGGTACGATGCTCATCTACTCCCTTTTCATGGTGGAGCTGTTTCGTAGCGACCCGATTGAGAGCCTGGACGAAGTGATCTACTGGGTGAACGCTGTCAGCAGAGTGCTGGAGTTCATGGTAGCACTCTGCGTCGTGGCTTACGGCACCTGGGAGTCGCTGTTCGGGGAGTGGAGCTGGATGGGCGCCTCTGTCATCATCATCCACTCATACTTCAACGTTTGGCTCAGAGCTCAGTCTGGCTGGAGGAGCTTCCTGCTCAGACAGGAAGCGGCTAAGAAGATCAACTCCCTCCCCAAAGCCTCAGCAGAGCAGCTGCAGCGACTCAACGACGTCTGCTCCATCTGCTTCCAGGTCTGTCGCTCGGTCAGGGATAGATCCGCCATAGTGATGGGATGTATTTAAAGCTGCGGAGCAATAATTGAAGTTGACTAAATGCATGTAAACTAACCTAAACATGCCACCGCCTGACTGCAAGCATTTGTAAGTCGTTGAGGCGGAGCAGACGCTGCTCTTTCAAAATAGTCATCTGGATTTAGGACATCGCAAAGCAAAATGCAGCCAAATAGTTGCTCTATGTTGACTGATCTTTTTTTTTTACATTTTTAATGTAAATGGTCTAAAATTCAGTCGATTGCATCTCCTCAAATCAGAATATTCAGATGTCAGCATCAGCTGTTGCTGATAGAAAAGCATAAAAACACATTACTGCTTCCTCATATCAGTTTATTTGTTCGATCCACTATTAGCTATTTTTAATAATTTTATCATTTTAAACTTAAAAACTCACTTGAATAAAACAAATTACCTTTTTGACCTGGTGGCATCAGGTATACATGATAAACCGCTCACACATATCACTTAAAAGCTTCTTAAAATGTATTTTCACATGCTGCCTTTGTGTAAAACAGGGAACAGATACGTGCAGGTACAAATGTTGTATTTAATGTTTGTCAGTGCTCCTGTGCTGGCTTCTTGGGTAAACAGAAAACTGGATGTATCCCACTGTGCATGTGTGATGGTGATATTTGCATATCTATGAAGTGTGAAATTCTTGCTTTTCCAGTTTGACTATACTTCCTCTTTTACTGGCCTCCTGCCAGTTTTAGTTTTTTCTTTTTTTTAACCTCAAAACAGTTTTCAGATATTCATGAACGATAGGGAACCATGACGTCTACCTCTAACAATACAGCACTTTCATTCTATGTGTCATAAAATAAAATGAGCTATGATAAAGGTGTTAAGGAAATGGAAAAGAATACTAAGAGAAATTATAGAAATGATAAAAGTAGCGTAACATTACTAAGATTATATAGGAATAAAGTGGAAAAATAAAGTGTTATTTGTCTTCTTCACAGGAAATGGGCTCTGCTGTGATTACGTACTGCGGACATTTCTTCCATGGCAACTGCCTCCGCAAATGGTTGTATGTGCAGGAAACGTGCCCCATGTGTCACCAAACGGTCCGACCGACGCCACCGGATCAGAGCCGGGCTTCAGACGACGCTCCACCAGCTCCACCTCAGGGGGAAGCAAACCCTGATCTGGCTGCCCCAGGAGGAGACGAGGACACGGACGGCAGCGCGACGGAGGAGATGCCGAGCAGCGATGTCACTGCTGACTCCGGCGAGGAGCAGGAGGGGAGCGACGCCTCTGAGAGGGGACAAAATGAAGACAATCTGGCTGAAACTCCAAGCCAAGGTCTTTGTTGCAGCTCCAGTGGAGACATTGTCGGGCTTGTAACCCCGGAGTCTTCAGGGGGCCTGGATAGCTCCCAAGTACCGCACGGTAAAACCCACCCTCACATGCACACCCAAGGTGGGGTTAACGACACGGACTCGCCTCCGTCGTCGGGTCTGACACTGGTCGATGATGACGACTCTGAACTGGAAGGGCTTGAAAACACAGTTTCCTTCCACCCTGGCAATGATAGGATACCTAAATCACGCCACCGCTTTGGTTCACCAGAGCTAAACAATACTGACAAAAAACAGGAGGCTGTCTCGTGTGGAACGAGACTCACCGACGGCCAAACATCTGTTAAATCATGTCATCAAAGCGACCGTGCTGAAAATCACAGTGGTACCTGCACACATTCAGACTAGGAAAAGGTCGGAGAGGTGCAGCCGGTGCTTCGAATCATGATGTACACCTCAGAGGCCACTTATTCTGGGAAAAGCACAGGCAGCAGTGCCCGAGTGCTCTGCTTCAGTGCCTTGAAGGAGTAAAAGGGTGATTATTCATCATAGGGAATTAAACACAGTTGCCTTCTGCAAGTGAACCTATGCTAGAAAAAAGTTCATTTTTACCAGACATTGTAAAGAATGTGCTCTCTACCTTAATATTTAAAAAATTCTAGACTGAAAAGCAGATTAAATCATGTTGACTTATTCTAAAATTGTAAAGAAAAAGATTATAATTAATAAGGATTGTAAAATACAAAGCAATAATGTTATATCAGTGTTCACTGGTCTCTACTGGAGATGTTTGCTCAGACAAGTGGAATTTGTTTAGTATCTGTTTCCCTTTTTCTTTTTGTTTTGTTTTGTTTTTCCAGTGTCTTCGTAGCGTTCATGCATTTCTGTGAAAGTGGCGAAATGAAGCTTTTCAGAATGCATCTTTACCGAAGATTCACACAAGAATCGGCTGAATTATTGTCCCGCAAACACCGTTTCCCAGTGTTGAATTTCTGCTGTGAACCTGTACCTTTTTTTTTAAATCACTATAATAAAAACATGATAGCTGCACAATGAGAAAAAAGTGTAAGGTTTTAATAAAAAAAAAGTAAATTCATACAAGTTTTGTTTTCAAAACTATTTAGATGGGATTTTTCTTTTTTTACTTCCTTTGCTGATGAAATAAAAAATTAAAATAAAAAATGTTTATGTATAATTTGAATGTATACAAAACCTAATTGTCTTACAGCAAATTATCAGAATCCTCTAGTTTTAAATGTGTGACTAAGAAAGCAGACTAATTTGACTGTAATTAATGTCATATTAGAAATTATTCTTAATGTGAACATTTGAAATAACTAAAAGAAGCTGTGGGAAACATAAATTAATATTTCATGACCTTTGTGGTGTTTTTAGTTAATGTTTTGCTTTTACCTACAATTATGTTGGCAATTAAATGAATTAAGCCATCATTAACATGTTTCAAGGTTTACAAGCAAGTGGGATCAATGAAAAACTGATCAAATTCATATTTGAGGAGGAAATTACACTTTCTTTTAAACGTAATGTACCTGGTAATGAAGTGACTAACCACTCGAGTATTATACAACTATAAAACCCCAGTTAATTGTTACTGCTCTACATGATTTGGGTTCTTTTTGGTTACTTCTTGACATTATCTGTCATTAATTACACCTGTGCTCTTCGTGGTGCGTTAAAATGTCACCTGTGAAAAAGAGCTCTACCACAAACAATAGCGATCTCTTCGAGTTTAGGTTCGTGACCCTTATTATATCTGAAAAATACACTTCAATTAAATTTAAGTTGTTAAAGAATGGCATTTTGTGTTGCCAGTCTTATCTTTTTTCCGCATTCTTGTAGCCAATCCGCCATCACATCCGCCGCGTCACGCAGCAGCAAACGCCGCCTTCACGTCAATAAAGCCCCACATATAGGTAGACAGCCTTTAGTTGGTTAACGACATCGACCGAAACCAAAAGGAAAGAAGCTTTATCGACCTGGGTTACCGCACCTGGCACACGCACTTATTCGGCTACTAAAAAACTTAAAACTGTGCGCTTAAACGGCGGGGAAATTGATAGTTTATCGTCTTATTTGTACATCGTGAATACGTATACGTAGTTTTAGCTCGCTAGCCAGCTAACTACGCTAGCTCGAGAAGAAAGACCGTCGAGTTGACCCAGCGTCAATTATTTAACAGAACAAATCATCCTGGAATATCAGAGCTGTTCCTCACTGCTCGGGTCACGAAGTATTGAAGTGGAAAAACCAGAACACAAAAGAGGATGGCATTGAAAAGGATCCACAAGGTAAGATAACATCGTAGATGTTAGCTAATTGTGTTAGCTTGCCGGGCTAGCCTCCCACAATGCAGCTGTATTTAGTGAAACCAGGCGGCGTAGCGTGTTCGAGGAAGTGTCAACTTTATGGTTTTTCGTCTGTGACCTATCAGTGTTTTGGAGTTGGGTTAAATACCCATTAGATTTTTAGTGTTGGTACCGATCTACATTGACGAATAAGGGCCAATTTTGAGTTGGCGAACATCGTTTAGCTTGGTCGCTATTGTTAGCAGTTACAGGTTCAGTTTGTTCATCGCGAAAAGATCGACGTCGAAAAGAGGCCGCACGCGTTGCCCAACACTTCGTGTACATTCACATGAAGGCACATCGCGTTTGAAGGCTCAAAACAGTGAAGGGTTAGATAACGACATTGTATATGTTGATACTTTAGAAGTTATGTTGGTTCGGGCGACTGGCTACGATACTTTCTGTTACCAGAACCCATGACTCATATCTTTTGCTGAATCTCTGTGTAATAGTCGGAGCCGTGTTTATGATGCATTTCTTTGGTATGTAGTTTCTTTTTCTACTTGTTTTTTTGTACACATTGTGCTGTGTATATTCTGACAAGTTATTGAAGGAAATAAGTGGAAACAGAGCACTTTTTTGACGTGTTGATACTGTTTTCTTTTACTCTTCTGTTGACTGGTATACTGTTCAGGAAATCCCTGAACTTGCCTTTTGAAATGGTTTCTGAAAACCAGGGTGGGGCAATGCCTCCACCTCACTCCAAAATAGCTGTACAACTATAAATAACTAAAGGCCATAGTGTAGACTATATACATAAGTTTCATCTTGCTGTTTACTGCGGAGATGATAACAAGGTGGCCCCGGCCCGGAACTGGTGCAGAGTTGCACTTGGGAGGAAAGTGGTAGGGGGTAACAACATCAAGAGGATGTTAGAGACACAACCCCCCCCCCCCCCTTCCCAGTATCCATTTTGGCGTCGTTGTGGGTAAACGTTTTACGTTGGGACCTTTTTTTTTTTTTGTGACAGGAGCTGAATGACCTGGCCCGTGACCCCCCAGCACAGTGCTCTGCTGGTCCAGTGGGTGATGACAGTAAGTTTATCTCCTTGTTTCAGCCACAATTGACTAAAAACAATTATTGTATTGCTCACTGATCTAGGTGACATATTTGAATATCTTTTAACTTTGTATGTGCTTGCAATAGTCCAGAAAGTACAGAGTTTAATAATCACAAATCGGGAGGAACAAACACATTCGATTCAAGGAATAGTGTATGGTTATGTAGTATGTGTACATTTTGAGAAATTGCTCATTTACAAGACTCTAAAAAACATTTTGTTCTTTATAAACTGAAGGTAAAGAAGCAAACATTTTGCAGTTAAGTGTAAAAATTGCCATCAAAACTTAAAACACACCAAATGCGAAAAGGAAATGGCATTCCCGGGAAGCTGCGAGGACAGTTTAGAGGCTTAGTTCCCGTCAGATCACATACCTGTGACCTTTCACCGTTTTCTAACATTTACTTTCTGTTCTCGGCAGTGTTTCACTGGCAAGCAACAATCATGGGACCTGTAAGTACTTTATGACAACTGTTTCTCTGTTTCCTCTATAAAGTAGGATTATGAATTTGAACGATAATAACTTGATTCACAGTTTGCAAATGTGGATATTGATATGATAAAGCTGTGGACAGGAATTAATGTTTTCTCCTTTTTGAAATATCACTTGCTTTCAGAGTGACAGTCCATATCAGGGAGGTGTTTTCTTCTTGACAATTCATTTTCCAACAGACTACCCCTTCAAACCACCCAAGGTATGTCAGTCTTTAGTGTACTGAACCTATTTTTTCTCCTTTCATAAATGTGACCTGTCATCTAGCAGACGCATCACCTAATCACACCAGTATTTATTTTGAAAGGCAAATTTTCTTTCCCTTTTAAACCTTTTGGCACAGTCAGTGTGTTTTGTCTGTTTGGAAACATCCATGAAACCTGTCTTTCCACAAGCTGGCTGTCGTAGTTTTGACGAGGAATGTAAATTGTGTAACATGTTGCGCGGCGCTGCCTCATTCGATACTCTTTGTTTTTTCCTCCTCAGGTTGCATTTACAACAAGAATTTACCACCCAAATATTAACAGTAACGGCAGTATCTGTCTGGATATTCTCAGATCGCAGTGGTCTCCAGCACTCACTATTTCTAAAGGTATCAATATTCCTTGAAAATGTGACTTTTGAAAAGTACTTCATGTACTTTATTTGTTGACAACTTGCTAAACACTTTTTATAAATGTGGTAAACTAGAATGACTTTGCATTGATGTTTATTAATCTTCCCACTTCTGTTTTTAGTTCTTCTCTCCATTTGCTCACTCCTATGTGACCCCAACCCCGATGACCCACTAGTGCCAGAGATCGCACGAATCTACAAAACAGATAGTCAGAAGTAAGCAGGTGTCATGCTATTTTGAAACGTGTAAACATTTGAATAACCGGTTTCATCCCAAAAGGAACAACCCACATGAGTGTTTAAAAACAACAAAAAAAGGAAATTTCAGCAGTTTTTGAACAGACTAAAAGCACTTGTGACATTTGAGGTCAGTTTTGTAATCTAGTTTCACTTTGTTAGGTACAATAAACTAGCTCAGGAGTGGACAACAAAGTATGCCATGCTTTAGGGTAAGGTTAAGAGCCAGCACTGCATCTTGCAAGTGTTATTGGACTGTTTTGTGATGCAAAGATCTGGTCTCGATGGCATAACCAGAGGCTTGGGTCAAAATATTTGACTGGACTGTTACACTAATCTGTCTGTACTTGCAGAGTAACCTATGGGCCTTTGCTTCAACCTTTTAATGTGAATCTTGATTCCCTGCAGATGGTTGTTTTTTTTTTTGTGTGTATTTCCTTGGGCTTTGACTATATTTTTAAAGAGGGCAAACATTTCTATAGGTTTCTTATTGTCCAAGATTAAATCATCTTATATCACTGCATGCCGGCTTCTAACGCTCAGAAGAAGAATTCCTTTGTGTAGGATTTGAAATATTGACCTGTGGGGACTTGATGTAGGTAATCATTACATGTAATGAGGGGTGGCCTTTTTCCCCTCACAGTAGTTGCATGGTAAAGTTGTCAGCAAGTAGCGCAACATAATTAGCTGGCTTTCAGTGGGAAGTGGGTTTCTTGTTTTCTGAGCAGATTGTGTTCGAATAGTTATTAAACAACTGCATGGCTGTGCAACAACAGGGAAATAAAAGCTTATTTTTTTTAGGAATACATTTTGAGCTAAGTTGAGTAAGGCATTGCAGTATTTCATTTAATTTTTATAAAATATTTAAGGAAAAATATTTACCTGTTTAGGGTGGTGGTTGTATGATTAATCTGGGTTATAGTTTAAGTATGACTCATGTAAACAATGGGCCAACTTCGTCAACAGCACCACGTTAAGGCGCAATTAACTGCATGGCCACTAACTTGTGCATGAAAGTTGTTGTTTTTCCCCCAAAAGTGTTTTTATATATATATTTTTGTGTGATGATCTTGTTATATCTCTATTAAATTATTTTTTATTATTGCTCTGATACTTAAATGATGCAGTGAGTGCATGTGCTTGAGAAAATCTTGAATAAAGTTTAAAAATATTCAGAATAATAGAGGATTGTTGAAAAACCTGGTCACTGATTGAAACCGTCTTGTTTCTCTGCAGATACATCAAAATGGCAAAAGAATGGACACAAAAGTACGCGATGTGATGGCATCAATCGGAAAGCTGATGGAAAATGTTGCTGGTTCAAACTTTAAAATTATGGGATTCTGTTTATCATTTTTCACTTTTTGTTTTTGGTTAATCAAAGCATTTTACCCTGTTTTTTCCACTTGTGTGCTCATAAGAAGATAGTGTTTTCTCTCTAGGTCACAACCCAGTTTCTGTAAAATTTTTGACTGTTTTGTACAGAGAGGGGGAGCAGGGGGACAACAAGATATGGTTCTAACACTTGGCTTAAGTATGCTCCAATAAGAACTTTATTTTATTTTTTCTTTCAACCAAAATTTTCAGCTCTTTTTGTGTAATTTACTTTACACACACTTGCACCCTGAAGCTGTTTTGTTTCCTTTCGCTGAACAAATCATCCCCATGATGAGCCAGTTGTCTCTTTCCTGGGCTGTCTGGGTTTCTGAGAGCACTTCTGGCCTGTGTTTTTCCATACCCTGAATTTTAAAGCTTCAAATTTGGCATTATTTTTGCTTTTATTTGGTATCAGAATTGGAAAATAAAATTCAAAGTGTGAGGAAACTGGTTTGTGGCTTCTGTCTGTCTCCTGGACTGATAATACATCAGTATATTCTTATGATCAATAGTATAGGAATGTGTTCTCTGAGGAAAGAAGTGTATCTTATTCCACTATCAAAGTGTGTGTACAGAGAGGCACAACAGCATATATCGATGTTAAGGAAACAAAATATAAGAACTTCAATGTTGTATTTTATGCATGTTAATAAAGTTAGGCTATATCTGATGTTTCTGCAAATTAAGTGGATTGTGAGATCGAAGAGTTGGAAAATTTGGTTCCCCTCAAAGGCTTTCCATTTCTTTTCTTTTATTTAGAAGCCAGTAGATGAAGTTAGTTTTTACGCCCACTCAAACACTGTCTTCTTGTAGCCCTGAAATATTGATGCTAAGCTAATGGTTGATAATCAACTTGTGGCTCGGTTTTTTTTTTCTTTTTAGTTTCCCTTCAATAAAGTTACTTAAACCATATAAAGAATCTGTCTTTAATAAATACAACATGAAGCCGCTTTTTATGAATGCAGTCACATCTCATGCTAAAAAGCTAATTTTAGGAGATTTTAAGTTTATGCAGGTTGTGTGAGCTTGAGCATCCTGCACTTAAGGTGCAACATCCTGGTCTGACAAGTTCCTGTTTAGTTCATGGGGTCAGACTTCTCTGGGAGTGAAGATGGCTTTATCAGCCTCCTTTTCTGTCTTACCACCTGCAATGAGTCAAGAAAGCAGAGCAGGCCTATAAATCATTTAATTTACTTTGTTTCTCACTGCAGTCGAGATGCTTCTGCCTCAGCAGACTGATATAACGAATTAGGCTAAAAAGGGCCTAATCCTTCTGGTTTGACAGCAAGTTTGCTATTTTACAAAACTTAGTAATGGTAAAATACGAACTGATGTTAATTAGCGAACGCTAGTTACGTTAAAAGTTTACTATTATATAAAACAAAACTATTGCTAATTACAAAATAACCAGGAAGCTTTTCGCGCCGCTTCCACCTTTTAATCAGCTGACTGACGAGAGAGTCACGTGACAGACAAGGAAGTTTACTTTGAAAGAGGACTTTGCCATGCTCATGCTACTAACAAACTACAAACCATGACGGAGTGTGTGGGTTTTACGTGTTTAGCTTTGTTGCATTGTTTTGGTGTTTTTGAGGGAGTTTCTTCACAAACAGATGGGGGACTGACGCTGAGCCTGAACGGGAAATGGAGTTTGTCGTTGTCCAACTCCAGCGGATGGCCGTGTGGTCCTGCTGAGGTCCCCGGCTGTGTCCATTCAGCTCTGCGGCAGCAGGGTCAAATCGAGGTAGGCAAACATGAAGAAGAAGTGGATCATTTATTTATCTTTTTATGAACCATGGTTTTAAACGGATTGTGTTTTCTCTATGCGCTAGTCGGAGTCATATTTATGCTACTTTATCTTTATTTTCTCAGTGTATGTTGCTCCCAGCTGTTGTGTTTTTTTTTTTTTTTACATAGATTTTTCATTAGGGCCTATGCATCGGAAGAAAAGTGGGGGTGAAGAACAACGGATCTTCCCCTATCTTCGATTAATTTATCATGAAATCAAGAAATAAAGAGATGTGGGGGTCAAATTAAAATATTGAATCAGAAGTATTGCAGCATTATGACGTCTGGACTCGGATTCATTTTAGGCCTGTGCTGTCAACTAGTTTTAATAAAAATGATAAAAGAGCCTCAGTTAAATAAACAACATTTTTATGAAGATTTGTATGTTCTTTAACTTTCTTTTGAAAATATCTGTTTTCTAGCACAAGTTGACACAAATGCAACTTATGCACTTACAGAAATCAACACACTGTTTACCTTGTAATTCAGGTTAAATGTCAAAGCTCTGTCCACACTGTATAAGTGGTTTTGGGAGGTTTTTTGGCCATGTACCCCCTGTGTACTACTTTTCCAGCAAAATACCCCCTAACCAATGTACAGGTCTGTCTCAGAAAATTAGAATATTGTGATAAAGTTCTTTATTTCCTGTAATGCAATTAAAAAACATGAAATGTCATACATTGTGTATTCATTACAAATCAACTGAAAT
>JAVQJG010035817.1:0-10026 GCA_036024015.1 Craterocephalus amniculus
AAAGGCCTTTAATCATGCAGTCAGGAACCTGGGAGTGACTCTCGACAACAATCTTAAACTGGATAAACAAATTAACTCTGTGATCAAGGCAAGTTTCTTCAAACCCTTCCTCAGCCATAAAGACCTTGAAAAAATACAGCTCATGCTTGGATTACTGCAACGTCCTCTACATCGGACTGAGCCAAGCCTCTCTGCACTGTCTGCAACCGGTGCAGAACGCAGCTGGCCCACTCCTCATAAACACCCAGAAGCATGACCATATCAGCCTGGTTCTGTACTCTCACCATGGGCTGCTGGTCCATTTCAGAATCCAGTTTAAACTTCTGCTGTTTGTCTTCTGTTCCATCCACGGCCTTGCACCTCCTTACCTGTGCAACTTGCTGTCCCCTCACCGGCCCAGCAGAGCCCTGCGCTCCACCGACCAACACCTGCTGGTGGTCCCCCGGTGCAGGTACAAACTGTGGGTAGAACAGGCTTCCCCTGGAGTTACGCTCCACCATGGACCTGCCTCTATTTAAATCCAGGCTGAAAGGCCACCTGTTTAGACCGGCCTTTGATGTCTGAGAATGATGTCACATTGTGAAACCTGCTGTTTTTATATGTATATTTTCTGTGTTTTAATTTTACTCTTGTTTTTATTCATTTTCAGCGCCTTGATCAACTTTTGTTTTATAAATAAAACTTGATTGATTAATTGATGGACAGGTTTGCTACAGCATAACTTTCATCAGCTGCCATGGATGATGAATGTAGAAGCTGCTGTTTTTTAACATCGCTGAGAGTAAAGACCCATTAAAGAACCAGTATGTAACTTTTTGACCTTAAAACTCGGATTTGATGGCACAGTGACATCTATTACGTGCATTTATGAGCTGTTGCAGCCCAGCAGTGCCCTGTGGCTGAGAAACTGCACTATAGAACTTTTTACAACGCCTGCTGAGTTTTGCTTTGGTTGTGTGACAGTGAGGGTCCTGTCAATATGCCTCCTGCGTCCTGCCATACAAGCGGATGTAAACACATTGGTCGTTTGGGAAGCACAATAGCGAAATACAGCAAAGAAATGTTTGAAGACATTATCGGAGCAATGGAGGAAACTAAGGAGAGCCAATGAAGAGAAAGAGATAAGACAAAATAGAGAAAATACGCTTTTTTTACCACCTGGAGAGGCTAACAGTACAGTTAGGATGCAAGGTGGATGCTGAATAAGCCATCGATAGGGATGATTGGGCGGCTCGGTAAAGAGTGTAAGTTATATCGTGGGTCTTTAAACCCAGAGAGTCTGATCCAAACAGCCAGTTAGCCAAACAGCAGATCTGTGATGATATTTGGATGGTCCATAAAGCCCTCAGTCAGAAGTCACTACAACACTCTGGGCCAGAAAATAGATCCTCTAGCAATATTGACTGTTGTCAATAACTTACATTTATAACCTTATATCATACTTTCACTGATTTTAACTTATTGTTTCTGAACTATCACTATTTCAGTCCATGAAGGATGGAGCCTTGGCTGCTGATTCTGCCCTGTCTCCTTGGAGAGAGCCCAGTGGTCTCCTCTGATGTGTACCACATGTTTAATGTTTTTATGTTCACTGCAAAATGCCCCCGCTAGTAGGATAGGCAGCAGTTGGGTTTGGTGGTTTTTTTTTAGCTTTAATGAGATAGAACAGCTCGGGAAAGAAACTGCTCATGAGTGAACAAGATTTCACTGCTCATGCACATCTACTTCCGAAACATAGCGGTTGCTATGAAGATTGTTTTGTTGGATTTTAAGGCACTGGGATGTTTTCTACAACTGATTCACAGATGTCAAGACCTGCTGCCTGCACCCTAACAGGATGAATAAAGGTGCAAGCAAATTCCAGACATTCTTCCTGTTGGCTGAAACATTTTCAACATAAATTAGCACAACAAAACATTGTTTTCCTGTCAAAGTAATAATTGGTTTTAAATAAATAACATCTTTGTTAAGAAAAAAAGAATAATTACTTGTGTGGAAAATCTCTCAGTTGATGTTTTGATGAGGGTTCGTTCCACTTTGAGTTTTTTTGCTGGTGACCTCATGATGTTGGAGATTTGTGTTCTGGAAGTTAATCAATCTTTCAATGAAAAGAATTTGTTGCACATGTTGTCATTTTTTAATTCCTACATCATCCATAGGCTTACAGGTAGCCTACAGTAAAATATTGTCATTTTTTATTTATTTAGGTTTTGACAAATAAATAAACGCTCTACATGAGTTTCAGTGAACTGTGCTGTTGATTCTTAAGAAAAGCAAACTCAAGGCTGCAAATTAAAACATTGGTTACTTTACCCACTAAAATTATGTGGAGATATTCATCTTATATTGTAGCTAAGATAAAAAATATTGAGATTTAAATTTTCATATTGTCCAATAGTACCAAATGTAATAGAGTTACAGCGTTATAAAAGTAACTAGTTACTCAGAAAATTATTCTGTTACTTTTTAGAAATATGTTCAAATATCTCACCTTTAACTGAACTTTAGATGCATCTGCATGTTCATTCTTTTATAAAAGCTGAATGTAAACAGCTGCATCTGATTAATGCATTAAAAAGGAATTTTGTAGAAGAAATAGCCTATAAAGGATACCAATCTCAGGCTGATGGATTTTGTGACATATTCTCCCCTTCTCCTTGTGTGTGTGACCTGTGTGTGTGTGCTGGGCTGAGCACACTGACTTGCCCAAATCTCCCCTGAAATCATCATCACAAGTGGGAGAAACAGGCTACACCATAAAAACGGCATTAAATAGTCAGAATCCCCATGAAACTCTGTCGCGTCTTCTGCAGACAACTTCTGGCTCCAACGTGATGCTGCTTTGTCTTAGCTAGCACCTGCTAACATCAAAAAAAGGCTTCTCCTTCTACTCAAGTTTATTCTCCAGTTTCAACTGTATCCCTCCGCCTCTTCAACAGCAGCACAACAATAGTCCAAAAAAATGTGAAACTTTGGTTCTGGCAAAACTAAAAAGAATCTCATTTTATAACAGCAACACTCTGTCAGTAAATGTCAATAACGGTAACTGTATGAAAATGATGGAAAATATATTAATTATATTGATTAGATTGCTGAAACAAGTAGGGCCATTAGTAACAGTGTTTATTCTAATGGCAATATTCCCATCACTAGTGAACAGTATGGCCAAATAGCTCTCTGAGTTCCTGTGTCAGTTCTTTGCTGGATTATTTTCCTGCAATACTCCTGAAGGGTATCGTCTTCAGATAAGGTTCCTCTGCTGTTTCTTGCTTCTTGTTTGCTCCATGTTTTCTTTTTTCTCATTATCAGTGTATTTATTTATTTTTAACCTCTGCGCAACATACCAAGATATAACATAATTTTGGCAAATAGCGCTTTGGAAAAAAAATTTATTGGTTAAAAAGAAATTTTATTTGTTTGCACAGATTAAAACATGTGCAAACTTCATGCAAAAACATGTTGCAGCTGATTATTGCACCGAGGATTGCACCTGTTAAATGGGCAGCAGTGCATTTAGCATGTATACCTTGGATGAATATGCAATATGGGCTTTAATGCCAGAATGTGTAAAATACTGGGAGGAGTAGGTGCAAATACATCAGCTTTGCCCAAGCAATGTGATTTACCGAACATGTGGTGGCTGTTTTTGTGTCTGTATTTAGCGCTTCTGAAAGGCAGGTGTTGGATGGCATTTAGCGCATAACATCAACACAGCAAAAACCACAATTCAGCATAAATTTATAAGAGATGAATGAAACAGAACGTGCAGCCACTGTAGCTTAATGTTTATTAAACCTGACGATAATAATGACTTTCTATTTCCCCCTCTTTGTTTATGTCACATTTGTAACTTGGATATGGACAGTCCATCCCTCTCCTCCAGGCTGAAGGAGAGATTGTCTCCCGTGTTGCGCTCGTGCCTGTTTTCCAGTTGCTCCGGAGCTGCTGGTATTGAGAGCCCCACCACTGTGATCATTGTTAGCCCAGAGCAGCGCTGAGCAGCTGCCAAGTGTGCGTTGCCATGGCACGAGTGTCAGGACTGGCCCAGGGTATAGTCAGTTGGTTTTGTGAGGATGGGATTTAAATAGAAGTATAAATACCTGTAAATGTGGAAAAAGTATGAACATATAAATACTTTGTATCAATGTCATCATTTTTCTCCTGAAAGCCAAGAATTAAGACATTTCTATGCAGATGAGAAAAGGCTTGGTCTGTTGATCTGTGTGTTATTTCTGCAGAGTACTGTTAGTAATAACTTCTGTTTTATTGTTGCTGTTGATGTTGGTTTTGTTGATACGAGGTGCTATATCTATTGATATATGGATATATATTTTAGCTTCGTAATTTGACAATTGAGGCTGTCGTGAAAACGTCATGTGTGCATGATGACTGTGACATGTGGAACAAAAAGGGCTTTCGAGGGTTTTGAGGGTTACACCTTAAACTGAATAAATGATCAGTTGTCCATGGTCTGGAAATACAGCTTGTTCATGTATTGTCTGTTCCAACCTTTATCTGAAAGATAAGCCTTTTTTTCAGCTTCTGTTCTCCAGTCTGCAATCAAAACGACACCATGCACTCCACAACCAGCAGACAGTAATTATATCTGGATTACTACTGCATGTATATAAATACATTATTGATCAGTTTGCTTGTCAGTATGGCGCAGGCTCAACAGCATTTACATAGATTTTGAACAAAATGAATTATTCATTTAAAATGAAAACTAAACTGAGCTTCCATTTTAATTGCTTCAGATGTTGAAACAACTAGTTTTTATTTGTTGACAAATTTTGGATGACTCGTCTGTTGCATGTTAAAAACTCAGACACTTTGATGAAAACACAATGACCGATTGAATAATTTGATAATTAATCTAAAGGAAACCAAACAGCCGTATTTGTGATTATTTAAATTCCTCAGCCACCTGAATGACAACATCCGTGGGCCGATGTCCAGGCTTCTGAGCTCTAAAACATCTTTGCCCAACTCTGTCGTTCCCATGAGGCTGACTCTGACCTGGAATTGGCTAAGTGAAAGAAAGCTGGAAGTCAGTGATGGCATGTTGTCTTTTTTCTGCCTGACACACACATTTTCTTCCCTTCTCTCTCTCTCTCTCTCCCCCATCTCCTTTGAGGCTAGCTCTCCCACCCGTTCGCTGAGCACGAGCAGGAAGCTGGCCAAGATTCTTGGAGAGCCAGCATGTGTTTACCACCCTCTGAATGCACGCCACGTCGAGAGCTCTGCCTGCCATCTGAATGCTCTGTAATATCAATAATTGATGCTCTTGAGGAGTCGAAATTAAATTAGTTAATTATGCCGGTAAAATTACATGTAATTATGAGACTGGAGGGTATGTTTAGTAAATTAGTCTCATCCATGCGCACTGTGTGTACTGCTGCCAAATTTTATTCCTTGATGACTAGGTAATTTTGAAACCCACTCCACTTTTAGGAGCAAATGCATTATTTATACACAGACACTATCTGATCTGGATTACAGAACTTTTCTCACCATAGGTATCCCTTTTAACACAAAAATGAAACAAAATTTACAAAAGGCTGTGTGGTGACAGTGTGATTAGAAATTTTAGCAAAACCTTATGTGACTTATTAGATTTAAATAAATCCTGAAATAAACCCAAGTAATTATTATAAAGAACTGACATTTTATCCTTTGACATTAGAAACAAAATTCATACTCACATGTGCTTGTATGTCATACAGGTTTTTACAAATACATCAGGCTTTCTACTTTATAAGGATGCAGCAGCAGGATTACATTTTGGTGACCAATGGACTGAACTGTGCACTGTAAAGCTTAATTTGACCTTTTTTTCTGCCACAGAAATAGTCGAACTGCTCCTATGAGCCCAGAGCCAAGTCTCCAAGAAATTCCTTCCAGATATTGCTTAATTGTTTCCAATAATAAAAAAGATGCATTGTGCAAGTTGAAAAGCTAAATTTTATTACATTCTTTCCCCAACATCTTCTTACAGTTTAGCCTGACATGCAGGATGAGCCGATCTCTTTATCCACCTCAGATGCCTCTATAGTCCTGTTTCTGCTGCTCAGTGAGAGGGATTCAGGCTCAAATTCCCAGGATGTGTGTGTGTGTGTTGATGCACTTTGCGTTAACCTGTCGCTGCCAGTATGCTTATTGTTTACTCTGCTGCCATTAGAGCATCAAGGAGACACTGCTGACTATAAATGGATAACAAGAGACCGGCAGCCTCAAGTACCTCTCAAACACCAACACATACTCCTGCAAGACAAAGAAAAGAAAAGTTAGTGAGGTGTGAGGAAAAGAGCCAAACTGGAGTCTGACCACCGCAGGAGTAAAACGAGAGTCAACCTGGGAGCAGCTTTGATAAACGGAGGGAGCTGCAATTTGCTCTGGGAATAAAACGGGACCCTCAGGAAGGAGGAAGAGACAGCAAGAGATGCAGGACATGTCCTCGGTAGGGATGGCGGTGATGATGATGACGATGATTATGATGGCGATGACGACGACAACAACAACAACAACAACAATGACAACGATGATGATGCCGATGATGATGATGATGACGGCACGGTGACGGAGCCAGCAGCAGGAGGACAGGGTGAAGCAGTGACGTGGAGGACGGGCTGGCGCTGAGGACATGCAGCGGTACGGGGGAAGGCCTACAGCCCCAGGACGGAGAGGAGGCTGCTGGAAAGGAGGCCCACCACCACTGAGCCCTTTTAGCATGCTGTTTTTTTAATAAACATTTTAGGATGTTTTTATTTTGTTAAAGTAATACTTTAAAGTAAATACTTTGAGTAAACAAATGAAGGGCACATCATTCTGAGGCCGGAGTATCCCTTTAAGTTGCACTCGTGCACAAGCACTAGAAAAAGCCATCATCAATGGAGCCCCTATACTCATCATGACAACAAGGAATCAAAGAACAACTTATTTCACTACAAAGGAGCTGGGGGTGTTATTGCAAGCTTATATGAACATGTTCATATGATATGAGCGTGTAGGTGAAAATGCAACACAGCTGCAGCAGCAAAGGAGAGAGAAGCGGCATGGGAAAAAAAAAACTCTACCCGAGTCAATGTGGAACTTTAAATTTAGCGTATATTCTATTGATCTCATATTGATTGTGATATTATGAAAAAAGTCTCAGAATGTGACATTCATTTTATGCGCTTCAATCAGGAGTGAAACATACATGGAAGAAGCCAAAAATGAAATACAAAAACATCATTCAAAAGGTATCTTGCTGGGCTATACCTCATTTTGATTTGAGCAATAAACCAAAGTAAATTTAATTGTCTTCTTCAAGTAGTAGATCGTTTAAACACCTTGTAAAATGTTTGTATGTCTAATATTAATTATGTAAATTAATATCCCACTTAGTAGCCTCGATAAAACAACCCCTACAATTATCGCATATTTTCATTTGGCTTAATCCATTTAATTATTTGTAGGCTACAAAATAAAACAAATTCAAGAAAAGACTTACATGAACGTGTGAGTTATGCGTAGCGAACAGAAATAAGGCAGAGACACGCAACACTTCCCGGGGGGGAAGCTCATCTGAGGCCATTTTGCCTCCACATTTGTGATTATTTAGGCTGCATCACATATGATCTTCACGGGATGGCATGGATATTTATTGAGATATACACATTTCCAGGCTACATGATCTAAAATACAGTCATTTCTCAAATCTGGACATTGATGCTGTGAAAGAATTTCCTATTTACAGAGTTTCCTTTATTATTTCCAGGCGTAGTAATAGGAATTTGAGTCCCATCTATCCATCCTAGGACATTTGGAAGCTCTGTAAAATGACAGTTAAGCATCGTGATGTCGCAGCAGTAGGCTATAAGATGAATTTGATTTAGCTATAAGTCAATCACCTGCAATTCTGTGAAATTCTTTTTTGATGGTCCTTACAAATTTCCGTCCTGGGAATCTACCATCATCGATAACAGTTGTTTCACTGCGCGATGCTTAAAATTTTCTCAGATGTGAGAGCATGCCAACGGTGTGTGAGTTTTCAAATGCTGGAGAATGTAAATATACTTAATAAATTATTATTAATAATTATCATTTTAAATAGGCCTAATTATTAAGATAAATTATGCCGTCAGAAAGTGGTTGCGTTGGACCAGAAACTCTTCTGGAAATGCATAATATCTCATCTGGAGCGGAATATTCTTTCGCCACGTAAGGCATTTCTAATTATTTGGGCTTCGATATCAAGTGGATTGGCAATCGATGTCAAACCAGTTTCCTTGTATGGTAGGAGACGGGTAGGAACTCAGGGTTTCTTAAAGATAACCTGCCAGCGAGCAGGTTATGTTCACAGACTCAGATACCGCGCTTTCTGGAACAGATTACACGGATTTTCCCTCATCTCAGGGTTAACAAACTCAGAGTTCACCACATAACCCGCTTTCTGGAATACCCCTCAGACCTGAACCCCACAGAGAACCTTTGGGATGTGCTGGAGAAGGTTTCATACGGCGCTCTGAGTCCATCATCAAGACAAGATCTGACAGGTGAATGCAGCACTAGATGGAGATAAGTCTGGTTATATCACAGAAGCTTCCAAAAACAATGACACAGCAAATGCTGCTGGAATCAAAGCTAGAAGTGTATCGAATCAAATTTATGTCAAAAGCCATGAGAGCCATGAGAGCATATATGACTTTATCAGTCATATATGCTCACCTTGACCACAAGATGTCAGTACTTTGTACACACTGTAACTTTAATCGGTCTGAGCTTGAAAATTATTTTTCTTAAATGTCTTATGCAGCTATTATCTTTTTAATTTTATATTGAATATAGTCATTTAGTGTCATTAAAGCACATCCAGTATATTTAAAATGACATAGAAACAGTAACAAGTCAAGTCTCTTGTGATTACCTATGAAAGTAAAACCCCGTCATAGTCATCTGTCTGAATAAACCTGTCTAAATATGGC
Organism: Craterocephalus amniculus; assembly: GCA_036024015.1. Taxonomy (NCBI): domain Eukaryota; kingdom Metazoa; phylum Chordata; class Actinopteri; order Atheriniformes; family Atherinidae; genus Craterocephalus; species Craterocephalus amniculus. The sequence continues at coordinate 8,970 of JAVQJG010035817.1, forward strand.
AGTGTGCAGGTTGGAGACTCTGTGTCAATAACGTCAGTGAGCGCCTGCAGGCTGTGGACCAACTCTCTCTTGTTTGACTTTGCGCTACAGAAGGAGGCTTATCGGTAAGCCCTGCCATATTGCAGCATCACATTTCCCCCAAGACCTCATAAACAGCTTGTCGTGCTCCTACTTGTGAAATCGACAGCATATTGTCTAGACCAGGCTGAGTGCACAGACAAATAACAAATCTTAAAAACACTGTGTACTATAGTTAATGAGATTAAACTTGCTGCCAGAGAAGTTTTTCCCCGTATTAATTGCCTCTGGAAGGAAACAATTGCACCACATCATCTGAGAGTCATGTGTTACAGTTTCCACTATCACAATCTGTGGATCTGACAGGAGGCCTATATGTCATTTAAACTGACATTAAATGCTACCGATCATGCACAAGCTCATTTTAAACTGGTATAAATTTACATGCAACAGTCACAGATAATTCTCACATGTCAACGCACAATAGTAATGATTGGCAGAAATGCTGGTCCACTTGGCTGTCCTGTGGCATGATGGAAAAGCTGTGGAGGATGGAAGATGTCAGGCCTAAGAGGCTGTCAGTCTCTAACTTTGCCTCAGGCTGAATCCTTTTAATTTATGTTGGTAAAGAATTGCAAAGTGCTGCCATCTCTCCAGAGACGCCCTAGCAAGTTAATTGCATTCTTCCACTTGTTACCCATTCAAACACTTACTATCGCTCACACATGTATGCAGATACACATACAGACGCACACACACACATTTCCTCTGGGATGACAAACACTTTAAAAAGTGTCTTCCCTGGAAAGCTTTTGGAATCAAACAGACATCTATCCATCCGAGGTGGAGAAGCAACTCATTTTGACAGCAGTGAAATTGTCATGCAAACCCAGACCTGCACACACACACACACACCCCCCCCCCTCACACACACACACACACTATCTATCTATCTATCTATCTATCTATCTATCTATCTATCTATCTATCTATCTATCTATCTATCTATCTATCTATCTATCTATCTATCTATCTATCT
>JAVQJG010035823.1:0-19928 GCA_036024015.1 Craterocephalus amniculus
TATTTTGGCACCTCTCTCACCCCCCCACCCCCCCCACCCCCCACGGCCGGTCGCAACCGGCCTCGCGGTACAGCGGTCCTTGTGTGGCACTGCGTCTGTCTCACTTACACACAAATACACAGACATACGCAGAGCACTTTATCCCCTTATCAGAAAGGAAGGCTGCGCTCTTTGCTCAAACAGTCTCATGTAGCAACTTCCGCTGTGAGCAGCTTGTTTTCAGGCCTGCGAGGGGGATTTTCACACTGCTCACGTCCCCAGAGATCCTAATGCATCTGCCGGAGGGACCAGACAATCCCCCAGCTGTGGCCATACAGGGCGAACTACAGATAAAAGCATGCCAGGACTTTTGTTATCCTCCTCCAGAAAGCCCAAATAATGTTTTCTCTTGCCGCTTCGTTCAGAGCTGCGATTTTTACGATAGAGACAATTCCACTCACACTAAATCGTGCGCACATTCCATCCATGATAATTATACGGTGGTAAAACCTTAATGCAGTCATACTGAAAGTGTTGCAAGGGTATTATGTAAATTAATTTAAGGCTGTGTAATGTCTGCGTGTGGCTAGCATCAATTCGTTTAGGCACAGACGAGACAGCCACAATCACCAGCCAAGGGTAAAACCCACATCCCTCAGGGTCAGCCTCAAAACAAGAACTTTGATTTGCCCCAACGAAAATACTCCACGGTATGATTGGTGGCCTTGAAGAGCGCAGTGGCAAAAACACTGCTGCAGAGATACATCGTGAGCCGAGGCGCCTTAATAGAACAAAAAGAGAAGTATTAAAAATGGAGGCGTAAAGAAGAGGGGTGGGAGCGAATATGCGCGGAGTTCAGGTCCGCTAGTGAGGAGGAAGAGGAAGACAGGTGTATAAGACTTTGCTCAACAGATGTTGAAACGTCCTCAGTGTCTGTTGAGGGTAAACGGAAGTTTGCTTGCAGGCAAGTAGGCCCCACAGCAGCATGTGTTCAACTGTCGCTCCACATCACACTGCAGGTTTCAAAAGCCAGATAAGGATGTGCTATTGTGTTTAGAAACTTACAACTCTTAACTTTCAGTGCATCAACACATCCAGCAAGGGCGTCTTTAGCCTAAAAAGGAGGAGAAATGCATTTTTAATGAGAAGAAATATTGCAACGGCTCATTGATGCAACAAGAAAAATTTATACTAGAAAAATAAATATTGTGATCCGCTGCCATTTTGTAACCTCTAATTAGACTCAAATACTCTACACTTCCCTCACATTTCTTTCTGTAATCCTATACCATACATACCCAGACCTGACAGTCCAGACATAGTTTTCTGAGTTTACTGTGATACATACAATCTACATTAATTCTAGTGCGTTATCATGGGCCTATATAGTCCATTTATACGTGGAATATAAATATTTACCCTTCAAATATATTCAGTGTAGACTTGGTTTTGGGCCCAAGCACGTACTGCCCTTTGCTGTTCAGATAGAGTTTCATTTTACCCCTGAAAAAGCACCCGGCCCTTCACTAAAAAAGAGCTTGTGTTTAATGTGTCTCCCTCCGGACGGGAACATATGTTTCTTTATTTCAATGGAGACGGAGAAACAGACAGAAAGAGAGGAGAAGTTGAAAACGGTGGGGGATGAAGGAAGGAAACAGGTCGTATTGGGTGATCATTCAGCTGTGGCATCGTGTTTAAGTCCTGGCAGTCACCTCTCTGAGCAAACACCGTCTCTGTGCCGAGCTGATATGGGCTTTGTGGAGCGAATGCTAGGCAAGACTTGTGGATTTTGTCCTTCATGTGGTCTGCTCTGCTCTAGGAGCACCATGTAGAGCTCACGAAGAACAACTTCACACCATTTACACTTCACCTTCCTCTCTACACTTCAAAGCACAGGCTTAACCGAGCAAAGCATCATGTCAAGTTACTTTGCAGAGATCATAAAACACTTATCAGGAAATAAAAACACACATGCTCAAAACAAAGCAGGGTTTGGGACGGCACACCCAGTTCTGTAAAACACAGCCATTGTCTCTCAGTACATTGTTAATACCAGACATTTTATATCAAGCATTTTATTTATTCTTCATAGACTTCCATAATGCTTTCAGATGATGCGACTGCTACCCTGAGAGGAGGCTAGTAAATCCACAACCTTTAGCGTTCATTTTCAAGGCTGGATGCATATTGAGCGCTGCTGTTTAGGCCTCATGTGTGCATTGGCTTCCATCTCTCAGCTCTATCTTGTGGTTATGATATCATAGAGAGAAAAACAAGGGCATTCTCTCCTAAGTGCACCCTGACACATTAAATATTCATCTGACCACAGAAACCCCTCTGAAATGGGGCTGGTGTGGAGCACCAGCACCCCTCTGGCCCTCAGCCCTGCAAAGTACAAGTCAAATGTTGGCGGTCGGATCCAAAACACTGTGGCTGCAGCCAGGGTCAGCCGGCCAAAGAGAGCGTGTATTAACGAAAGCTTTAACTGGAGGATACAGGCTGAGCATCCTGATGATTTAGGCAGTTTAAACGTGTCTGCAGGGAATAACAGTTTTCTTTCAACGAGAGTTAAAGAGCAACAGAGCAGCGGGGTAATAAACAAGGGAGCACTGTTAATCTATTAAAAATCACCTTAACCAGCATTTAAATTTGACGTAATACTTGTACGTACCCGAAAAACTGCAGTGAGTGTTTAAAACGTGACAGAAAGCTTGTTTCATCTGCAAAGCTTATCAAAGAAAGAAAGGCAAAAAAGGAGAGAAAAACAGAGAGGAAGAGGAAAAAAAGTCTCAAGCAGCCTTCCAGTTGATTAGTGGTGTTAACAGCAACTCTGGGCTCTGGGTTAATGGGCTCCAGGCCTTCTTCTAATGATGCTTACACACCCCGCTCAAAAAGAGAGAGAAAGAAAAGAAAAGAGAAAAAAATGACCCTCTCACAACCCACTAAACCCCCTACTGGAAGCTGTGAACAGTGTGTCGCTACATGCAGCTGGAACTGGGCCACAGAATCTGCAAATCAAGTGTGTATGTGTGTTTGTGGGCAACTGAATGATCACTTTCATCCCTGAAGAGCCAGCCAATTCATCTTAGACCACCACTGGCCACAGGAAAACTGACCAATTATCAGTTTTTTTCCCCCCATGCTGTCTGTCTTTTATTTTTTTTTCCAACCAGAGAGCAGTGGGATGTATCATTTCCCTGACCTCAGCCGTTTGAGGTGGTGTAAATCTCTTAATAACTACACAAGGACACATATAGGGGCTATATTTGGAGGGGCTGCTGCTCCTGGCTGGCCCTGCTCTGGCCTGGTACAGACAGTAGCCGCAGTGTCTATGTGGGTGTTTGGAGCCTGGTGCAGGCGCTGTTGGAGTGTGTGTGCGAGAGACGCACAACGCCGGCCTCCATTCCTTCCACCACTGTTTAAAGAGAAGTCAGGCTGAATAAAAGAGATATTACCGAGTGCACAAGGGGGTGTAACACCGCCCAGGATATGTTCCTGAGTAATGGCACGGAGCAAACTGGTCAAATCGCACAGGCACACACACCGTCTTTGACATTGGCGTCCTAATTTTCCTAATTTTTAGGAAAGCAAACAGCTTCAGAGCAGCAACAGAAGTGCTGTCTCTGCTCAGACAGATTAGTCATGACTGAGTCTCTCTTCTCACACATGTAAAGTTCAAGGTAACGCTTGATCCCGATATACTCTACTCAGCAATGATTCCGGTCTGAGTGTGTGTCAGTGTACCGTGTAACCTTTAAGTGTGTTTGGGGGTGTGAAAGTTGGGTATTTCAGTTCTTAAAGAGAAGATGGAGGGGAGGCGGTGGGCACAAATAAATGGACAGAGCGGTAAATGAGAGGAAACTTTACCCATGGGTCAGCCTCAAAGGAAAGATATATTGCCCATGGGTCAGTGGAGAGAAAGGACGGGCAAAATCCATATTGGTCCGTCTGTCTTGCCCCCTTTATATAGTGATAAAATATTCAAATCCAGCCATTACTTCACATTAGGCTACTCTGTAGAGATGCCAGGGAGAAAACCACAAAATGTATACATGCGGGTTCACACACACAATTTTGGTGCATTGATAGTTGCATTAAATCTCTTCCTCCCATTAGAGGCATCCGGACTCACGTCTGACATTTAAGGTGTGTTCACATGTAAAGTACACATGTGTATTTGTACATGAGTGTGTCTACATAAAAGGAATAATCAGAGATCTTTTTTTTCTTACCATTTCCCTGAACGAGACCTCAGAGTGATAGGGGCGCTAAGTGTTGATTAGTATCCTAGGTGCAGCAGAAATGCGTCATTTCTCAGAGTTAGTTCTCACCTCCTGCACACAAATAAGCACAAACACACACACACACACACAACTTGTCTTTGTCTGTTTTTTTTTCTCCGTTATGTTCAGCAGTGATGACTATAAAGTCTGGTAGCTTTGCTTGGGTGTTTCTCTCTGACTAAGTGCTGTGTCAGTCAGACCAAATTTATGTGTGCAGGGATGTGTATGTGTGTGTGTGTGTGAGAGAGAGAGAGAGAGAGAGAAAGGGGTGGTTGTTGGAAGCAGATACACTCACTATTTCTTTTTTTTTTTAAGCAAGGCAGCAAGATAAAGATCTGTGGGCCTCATCACTTCACACAGGCGCCTGATGTAGTTATTCACACTTTATTAGACTTCAGTTTCAGGGAAAAACAACATTTCTCAAGCAATTATTTTCATCCACTTATGTTATCGTTATCTGCGGGTGACGTGGCAGCAGGTGCAGCTTGGGCAACATTTAGCGTCTAGCACATGTATTTCAAGGTCTGCTGACATTCTAATAATATTTTTGTGTTTGGAAGCTGAAAACATGATGACAGCGGCCGTGTCTGTATTTAAGTTTATCTGGTGTATGTGGGTGTGTGTTAGGCTCATGATGGTCTTTCCAGTCCAAGTCAAGTTTTATTTACATTTTAAAGTGAAAAAAGGGAGAAAAAAAGATTGACACCCATTATTTATACAGGACTTTTCTGGTAGGAGATAAAACTAGCTTGTCCTTGACCTCTCTCCTCATATTTTGATCTTGCAGGGCACAGAGTGAAGCTAGAAGATCCTCAGAAGATGCAGTTCTCCGACAGGCTGTCAGAAATTGAGCGCTACCAGCGAACTATGCGGATAGGCCCGGTGAACAATAACCCGCGCCCCATTCACCAACCTCACCTCAGCACCACACAAGGTGAGGACCGCATCCAAAGTCACAAAACCGTAAAATCGGCTCACTTTAACTGCCGTTCCTCTGAGGTAAATAGCTCGTCTTTTAAGACAAACATATTTGGTTTTATTTGGCCGGAGGGTAAGTAATCTGTACAGCAAATTTGTTAGCACATGCAGCTCGCTCTGCTGCTTCAAGCCAAGCCAAGAGCCCCTCATGTGTGCTTTCTCCGCGAGGGGTGCTATATGTGTTGGCTCTGCGAGGGGAAGCTCTTGTCGGCTCTGTCCCCGGATAGCCTGCGTCGGTGGGTCGGAGCCCCGCAGTTTTAAGGGCAGGATCTGCTGCCAGGTGGCGTCGCGGGCGCTGCCAGCCGAATTTGGCCGGGATGCTGATGCTGGCCTCCGCGCACCGCACATTACAGCCTCAGGAATGTAACAGCCGTCCGCTACCTTGGCAATCACGTCACTCTCAGACTGGTCGAATGTGTGGGGGCGGCGGGACGGCAGAGGGGGGGCTGTGACTTAGACTGAGGTGGTGCGAAACGAAGGGAGGGGGTTGTTTCAACACATGTGTGTGCTGCGGACAGCTGCGTGGGTGACTGCCGGGCTGAGGATGAGTCTTCACTTGTCATGTCTCAGAGCCTCTAACAGAATATCCTGCATCCACAGTAAGACAAATACACACACACACACACACACACTCCCCTCCCACCCACTCTGTAGATCTCCTGATGGCTAATGAATCTCATTAGCTTTGTATCAGTGTGTTGCTGTGTACAGGAGGACTTATTTGGGAGTGCTGAGCCGTGCGTGGGTGCAACCCTATCGGAGTGTATCACAGCCATACACTGTTTGGCCTTGTGCTTAGCTTAGCCAGCGCTGAGTCACCCGTATGGCCATATCTAACAGCTGACTGCAGGGAACACAGGGTCTTTTACCCCGCTCCCCCATGTCCTTACTTTCTGTTGATATTGATTTTGCGCCCTCGCACAGCCTGTACCCGACTGAAAACATGTCAGCCATTTTAGAAGCACTAACTACTGGTAATACAGAAAATAAACAGCGCCGAGCTTCAACACAATACCGCCACTGTGATGATAATTTTCTGATGGCTCAGAGTTTGCCGGGAGCTCCGGAGCTGCTCTGCCAATAAAAAGCCCCCTGCAGCCAAGCTTATACTGGGGGCTTTGAGTTTCTGAGGCTCGCCTTGAAATTGGGGTGTGTGTGCAAAGGCCGGGGGGGGTGCTCTCCGATCGGCAGGGAGAGGTGTACAGACATGGTCCAGACAGCAGACGAGGAGCTCTGCTCTTGTCTGCCTCACACAGGATTAAGACAGGAATTAGAGCATCATAGGCTCTCGAGGCTTCAAAGGGACACAACGTTGCAACACACACATGTATGGAGCGTAAACGCAGAGCCGACATAACACGTTCAGATGGAAGTGTCAGAGACGGCGAAGGCCTTGAGCATCACGTTACAGCTGCCAGTGACTGCAGGCTGTCTATAAGAAGTGTGTGAGAGGAAGAGGAGGGGAAGGACTGTAAAAACCACACACCTTAATCTGTGGTATTACCATCATGACGGCGTACCGCAGGGCAAGAGTAGTAAAATAATTAAATAACATAGCACAGGGCCCTTCTCCCTCCCACTTTGTCTATGTGTCGGAGCGTCGGAGCAGCAGCCTCCATGTGTCAGACTCGTGCAAAGGCAACAAGTCTGTAGTATTAGAAGAGAAGCTCAAACAAAAATAGGCTTGTTGTAATAAATCCTACTCCGACACACAAGGAAGTGTTTACATATCAACAGCACACACGTCTCTGCATTTCAAAGTTCTGCCAGACACTGTTGTACTTCAGATACTTTAAATCCCGGGACCTGTTTGTTTGAGCATCGCCTGATGATAGATCGCCCATCAACACATTATAATTAAATGGATTCCTGTCCTGCTCTTACAAAAGATGTTTTCCATTATTTTGAGCTGGAACTTTGAATTCTACCCTGACAACAGCAAAAAAAAAGCAAAAAAAAAAAAAGAAGAAGAAAATATAGTGTCACCTCCTCCTAAAGCCTCCTTGCTTCATTTTGCTGTCTGAACCATGAAATACTGTCTCAGCTTTGTTGTCAACAGGACACGTCTCCAGACATCTGCTTCACGCTGAATTCTTTAATCTCTCTCACACACACACACGATTGCACCATAGGCACATCGAAGACAAATAACAAGCACACACAAATGCAGATATGTGCTAGTGTTGCAGCTTTTCTGCTAGCGCCCCAGACAGACAGGGTAATTAAGAGCTCATTACAGAGCATGCAGTGACAGGACTCCTGCACGCTGGCAGACGCTACCTTCGCTGCTTGTTTTTGTTCCTCTGTGGCCACAGGTAAGCCTGCTAGACATGTGGAGTGATTCTCAGCCAGGGTGGAGGGGAGCGTGTGTGTTTGAAGATGCATGGTTCACCTAGCTCAATCAAGCAAATCTGACACTCAGACAATCAATTACTGAATTGTTATTCTGCTTTTCAAAACCTCAAGTGAGATACATGTGCATCTGTGGGTGGCAGATTCTTTTTTGCTCTGATACAGATTGTACTTTGTCATTTAATATCTAACTTTGACAGCTTTGAGAGTGTACACACAAGAATTTCCAGTCTTAAGGAAAGCAAAAGCCTGATAGAAGATTTGATATATGTCCAAGTAAAAGGTGGAAAAGAGATTCCAGTTTTACCTTAATCCAACTTAACGCTGACAAAACTCAATGAGCTCCTGGCACGGCTTCTAACGCACCGACAAAGAAGGAAGAAGCTCTTTTAACTTAAATGTGTTTAACAGTGAGGGAGGAGGGGAAAAAAGCAAAGCAGCAGCAATTTAATCATCCAGAAAAGAAAGTCCTGGCACTTCTGAGGTGGTATCATTTGACACGTTATTTATTCCAACACCTGTGTGTTCCCTTCTGAAGAATGAATATCAGACACTGACAAAACGTTCCACCATGGCCTGCTTTGATGAAGACCCAAAAGTGTGTGTGTACGTGTGCCTTTGTGAGTGTGTGATGTTACCAACATCATCAGAATCTTGCAGAGTCAATATTTCTCACACTTCATTTTTCAATCAAAATAAAAGGAGCCGATCTTTTCCATTTCTGACACGTTTCACAAATGTTGGTACCACTGGCGCACATCTGCTGCAGCTGTGCGTTGGCAGTCTTGTTCAGTACGTGAACATTGTGGCCTCTCAATTGGACACAAGTTGAGAAAGTCCTGAAGCGGCCGTGCGCCCCTCCCTCCTCTTCCACAGTGACCACACTGTTTACTCCACATAAACAAGCTGGCCGGCCCCCCAGGTTTGGGAAGGCGCTCCGCTTCTGCCGCCGCTGAGAGGCGCACACTAATTCGCACATCCAGAGTGACATGATCAGCCAATTAGATGCAAGAGTGAGACAGGAAATTAGCACCGTCAGGTAGCGGTGAGGGGGACTTTTGAGTGTAGCCATCACACCAGCCGGGTTTCATGCTGGTTTCTGCCAAACCCAAGCAGGAAGCTGGGAGGCAAATACAAGCACAAGAAGCAGGAATTTGGACCGGTCTTTTAGACACTCTGTTTTACTTCTTCACTCTCATATTTACATAATATGTCAATGGCTGCCACAGAGTTTATTTGTTATGGTGCCTGAAAGCTTCACTTGTGGTTAGTATTATTTTGTGACCATGGGATGAATAATTTAAGCTGAAAATGTTTTCAACAAAAAAAAAAAATCTTTGAAGCTGCTCCTTGGTGAAAAACACAAGGAAAAAGAGAAGTGAGACCAAGATGTTTCTTTACCAAACTCAACTGTTTGTGTAAGTTCTAATTTCACATCAGAGTCAGACTGAGTTTTACATTTCAGCAATTACAGAAACTTCATGTGTGCCATGAACAGTCTCTATTGAGTCTGAGGAGAGGGGAAGGGCGGGCGGGCGGACGGTGAGCGCTCAAAGAGAACATAGGATTTTTCAGCCCATGTGTTTGTTTTTGCTCACGTTATAAGTGAGGGCTCAAAAGACATATCAAATGTCCCACATAGCTGAGCCAAGGCCGTGTTCCTCCCCTCTCTAACACGCTCTCTTTCTCTCTCCCTTCCCTCGCTGGCGTCTTTCTTTCTGTCGTGCTTGCTCTCTCACATTCTCTCCCCGTTGCGACGCCTAAGGCCTCAGCGAAACAGGAAGCCAGCACAAGGACCAGCATTCACTGTGTCTCAATGACACGCTTCATTACGGCAAGCGCATTACATGTCTCTGAGGCGTCGCTAGATCCGGAGTCACGAGGATATGGACGCCATTTTGGCTCAAACATCATCCCTTTCATCTGCACATGCACTTCAAAAGAAGCACACTTGTTTATTTATGTCCTTCCCCAAAATACGCTGGAACCACCCCAAAAGCTGCCCATTAGTGACGCCATCACCATTTCTCCCCATTTCCAGCCCCTGCCTTCCCCACGCCTCCACTCCGCCCAGGGGGCTGGCCGTCTTATTAACAGGGGTAATCTGTGCCTCTGGTATTGACGTTGTCTGCCGGCCAATCAAAATATTTGAAGGAAATGTTTATTTTCTTGAGCGAATCGCACCAGCTGCTCGCAAGCTTTTCTGAATAAGGCCATTTATGTGTAAGAATTTGCCATTGTGAGGTGTAGTGTAGGACCTCTCAGTGACTGAGTGCTGATTTGGGCCTTTGCAGAGGAAGCGGAGGAGCTCCAGGGGAAGCACACATCTTACACATGCTGAGCCCAGAGTAGCTGTACTGTAGGTGAGCAACCCAGTGCCACCCCCATCTCTGCCACAACAGAAGGCTGAGAGTTCAATATGAGGCTACAAAGCTAATCACAGCTGTTATTAGAGGAAAAACATTGGAAGAAAAACATGCTTCTGTAGCATTTGATAAAAATATTTAGACATTTAAAGTTAAACAATGTGTAACACTGCTCAGAGACATGCAGGCTACGTTTCTGTACAGCACATGTGTCTTAACGGCCCATGTGGACAGAGCTCCGTGCAGGTTGTCTTGTAGCAAATGCACCGTCTCAGACCTTGAGCAAACAGCCAACTGTTTGTGTCAGGCCTGCTGCGGTGTGACCGGTGAGTGTGAAGCAGGGTCCCACGCGTTGGGCCAGCGGCTCCTCGACCCTTCGTTGCTTCCTGACAGCTTGGCTGGACGGACTAGCGAGCGTCCTACGCCTCACAGATCTCACCTCCTCCAGTGTCTCGCCTGAAAGGCCCAAAAATACCTTGTTTGCACCCATCAAGCATGTTTTTCTAAGCCTGGTCTCACTGTGGTGAGAAAAACCACCCCTCCTCTTCCCAGTCCTCACTGCTCAGTCAGCAGAGGCCAACCTGTGACAGGAACACACATCTCCAAACCGCTAGATGTCAAGACAGGTTGAAGCAGTCTGTCATGAAGAGGTTATTAGGACTGTTTTAGATCCTAATGCAAAGGCACTGAATTCCCTACGATGAACCTGTAAACTGCACAACCTTTGAATAATTTTAGTTCCTGCTTTAACAAAACTGCCATATAACGATTGTGTTATTAATCTATTTTCCCTTTGTTATTTAGCCCTGTGGCAGGAGCAGATGGACACCCCCGCTCTGAAGACATGCAAGGTGGAGGAGGACTTGAGACCATGGACAGGTAAGAATCTACAGTGTCTGTTTTTACAGTGGCAGGGCGAGCGGTGGGACTTTACCCTACTTTTGGTGGATTGTCTCTCCTGATTTCACCACCAAACGTCAGCTCTTGTAAATGACAGAATTATTTTAAAGGGTTTATTTTTTGCTTATATAAAGCCAGCATGATAATAATAATATTGCAATAAATTATTAGATTTAAATTGTTTTACTGCTGACGGCACTGAAGCACTGAAATTATACCCATGATTCATCAACTCTTCACTAATTCTTGGTGGTGGTAAGCTACATGTGTAGCCACAGCTGCTCAGGGGTAGGCTGACAGAAACCTGCCGGAATGTGCGCTCCAAACACCGAAACATTCATACACCAGTGTGATGTTCATTCAGCTTGAGAGGTGAAGTCACCAGTTATAGGAAAACTAGTTAGGAATTAACTGAGGCAAACTGGGCTGAAAAATTTCATTTATGTATAAATGAAATCATGCAATACTGAAACAGAGAAGCTGGACAGATCGGGAAACAGTGATTTTGTCCATACTACTACCACTGCTACCGCCCCGAATCTCTTCTTTCTTCTTCTGTTTCATTTGTCTGTTTCTGTCTTTTGCCGATTTTTATCTTTGCTGCTGCCTTAACAGCCCCCCCGCCTCAGTCTTCCATCTGTCCCCTACACAGAAACCACCCAACCACACCAGACACGCTGAGTCATCCACTCACTCTGTGATGAGGACCCACATTCAGGCAGAAAGAAGAAAAACACTTTCAGATTTGGCTGAATGGGTCCTTTTTACATTTTCTGCAATTTATCACAACAGAGTGGATCATAAAATCTAAATATGGCAGCGTAAGCACAGAGACAATGGAATTATTTATTGTAGTCGGCTACTTTTTGTGCAAGATCTTCCTAAAAGTGTTGAAAAACAGGATTTTAATGAAGCCTCTGTAGCAGGCTCTATGGGAGTGTCCTGCCTCTCACGGAAAAAGATTTACTTAACAAATAAACATAGTAATCATGTCACCTTGGTTGTTGATGCATTAGGAAAATCTTTTTACAATCACAAATTTCCTTCTCCCTTGCTTGTATCGCATGTCACAAGTTGAGAACATGCAAAATCCCCCACGCTCCCATGATTAAGTGCCATGGTGGACGGGGCTGTGGAGCTGTTGACCGCGGTGTCACAGTCCGAGGTGATTATCATTTGCATTCGACATGATGCTCCAGCTCCACAGGCTTGGTGCTTAAATAAACACCTGAAAATCATTTGTGTTTATTTGGGTCTCCTATTCATTGCCATATGCAGCAGGTGTTAAGTTGCCTTGTCATCTTTCTTCTGTTATCAACGATGACTGCTCATCCCAATGGCATCCACTGTTCAAACCACCCAAACCAGTCAGCACATAAAGCAGACACCTTTGCCAATAAATCCATGCAGGACTGCAGCGACTTCTCTCTTTTTGGATAATGTGATTAGGAAACTCTTTCCAGGTAGCTGCTCCAGCCTGGGGTTTCCCCTTTCCCCTTTTCCTTCCCTCCACTTATTTGCCTGAGACACCATTCGCTGGGTCCTGGCCGTCACAGTTTGCATCAAGCTTGAGTAAACATTTCACAGGTGAGCTCCCTGGATTTGCATATTCCCATCGTCAGCCACCACATTCGGACACACGTGTACACACACATTCGCACGATTACACACACGCACTCGATCGCCTCAAACCGGCCCTTATGTTAACAACCATATCAGTTTCTCCCGTAAGCAAATGAGACAAACCTCCTGCCATATCTGGGTTACACGCTTGAGTGTGGACTAGTGGACTTCTTGAGGTGAATAGGAAGGAGAAAGACCCTGCCCTTAGTGTTGCAGGATTGTTTTTTTTTTTTGTTTTTTTTAAAAAGGATGGCGCTACGTTACCGAACTAAAGGAGGAAAGGAGGACTGGAACGCAATGTTCTCTATAAAAAAACCCTGATTCCCAGCTACCCGCTTCATAGGCTAGGAACATCACAGACAGCAGACTGTGCCAGCTCGCCCTCTGGGGTCCATCCCTTCTTCTGTCCCTGCAATTTAGTCAACACGTTTCATATGAGCCTAATGGAGATCATGTGTGGTTCTGTGCTGCTGAGGTTACAGGCAACTACTGCCGGGCTCAGTCAAGAAGACCCTCTCGGCCAAAGATACACCACTGTTACCACAGCGGCGAAGCCTGTACTTACAGTGGGTGGGGGAGGGTGGGGATACAGTAAGGTATGCAACATGGTTCAAAGGGAAAAAAGCAGACTGCTTCTCAATTACAGAAGTTTGTTTAGCCCTCTCCTCCAGAGGGAGCTACTGTACTTTGTGGAGACTTTTAGATGGGAGCAGACACCTACTGGCTCTCGGCCAAGAGACTGAGACTGAACAAGCCCATTAAGGTGTTGTGATAAGTGTCCAGTCCAGTTTCCCCTGAAAGAGTGCAGGAGTAAATCCCCACCGCAGTTTAGCCAACACGTTTCCACCAACTCCAATCAAGAGGAGATCATGTGCAGGGTGGGCTGCAGCAGCCACAGCCACCATGTCCCCCACACCACATGTCCCCTCCCCAGCTCCACCCCGGAGCCCTAAATTTAGCACAGGCAGGGAGAGATGAAGGGACGCACACACACACACGCGCAGAGGGAGTAACAGCTTTCTGGGAGTCCAGTAGGAAATAGTAGGCTGACTCCACTTCACCCGAATCAACAGCAGCTGAAGGCTTGGATTTTCCTCGCGTGAAATCAGATATGGAGCCAGACTGCAGCAGTGCCTGCTAGACTCTGGAAAAAGAAACAGCCTCCCTTCATCACCACCACCAAACTCCCTCATCCCAAAAAGCAGAGGAAACTCAGCTGCAGAAGTGTGTTGTTTAAAAGAAAAAAAGAGAGAGAGTGTAGCACTGGACATGGAAATTGCAAAGGAGCAGATTTCTCTTTTATGTTGCTGAAAATTAAGCGAGTTCTCCAGACAAGAGTTTTCAACAACACTGTAGCACGCAAGTTTGGCATTCTCCCCCCTCAGGGCTGTGGCGTGCAAGCGCTTGCTATTTCACAAATACAAGCTCTCTTTTCTCTTCCATACAAATCCACATTTTACACTTGCAGTCATGTGGACACATCGGACCTATGAAGGCCACATGCAGACAAACAAATAGCCATGATCAAGGAGTGATAGGTGTAGAAATGTCAATGGTTACATTGCAGGTGTAGGATCAGGGATGGGGAACTCGCCCGACTCACTGAGTTGTTTACAACTGCAGAGTATTTGGCTTGGCTCCTGGCCACCTAATTTTCTTCCAAAATATCCAAAGTGTCACGAGCAGAAAGGCTCAGCATGCCAGTCACATATCTACATCATAATCAGGATTTGTGATGCACAAATAAAAGATACAAACTCACATCCAGCAGGATTCATATATTTAAAAAACTACTAAGAGCCTAAATTTGCTTTATTTTCAGCAGAAATGTGAAAGGTAACCAACAAACAACCATGAATGGGATCATATCTTAAGCTCAGTGTAAGATAAGCCAATAATATTCCTCAGTATAAGTCAGAGAGGAAATATGGTGTTTAAATTAAGAAACTTAGCTGGTGACAGTAGCTGCCTCGAATCTTGGAGGCATACTGCCAAGTCAACCCTGCAGCAGTATTTCTATTTCCCGTTTGTCAGCTGAATAAATTAGAAAGTCCCAGCTGGCTCTCAACTGTGCTCTGTTACCTGTGAGATTACTCTTCACAGTTTACTCTGACAGCTCCTGGACTACGAAACACTTCAGTTTAGATACTCACAGAAACTCACTCTCTACTTCGCTTTGTTTTTCTTTCAGTCTCTCTGACTGTCTCATTGTTACTGTCTTCCTATGTCCCTTAAGTATGATTTATGGTGAGTTGCACAACAGTGCAACAAGCCGTCGGGTTTATACAAAGCACCCCTCAGCTCTGACAATGCCTCTTTTCATTCCTCAGAGAAAGACAGAAAGCTGTACGTTGATCTCCTTTTGAAGGACTAGTAGGAGGGCTGTGGCGAGGGGGCCTTTTCATAACTTCAGTTTTGTGCATGGGGCTGTGGGATGATGTGCTGTCAGTGCTTGATGACTGTTATTAAGCCAAAAATGTCTCAGTTCATTACTTTGAAGAAACATTTCCATAGAGTGGTGTATCACAAGAAATCTGAGCCCTGAATTGGGGGATCGGGGGGGGGTTTGCTGTTCTGGAAATGTGGGTAATTTTTTAGAATAATAGAAAATGAGAAACCTCTGAGACCCTTATTTCATAACTGCAGTTTTCATTCATGGCCGAATGTTTAATGACTTAACCCAAACTTTTCTTTGTGTCTGTACCAGGGACTACAGATCTCTTCCAGCAGAGGACCACCTTCCCGTCTCTGTCACCGCTGACTGACCCTCGCTTCTCAGACCCCCGCATGCACTACCCGGGGGCTTTCCCTTACTCTGCCAATACCTCCAGTACGGGCATCAGCGGCCTCAGCATGTCTGCCTCTTCACGATACCACACCTACCTGCCACCGCCTTACTCAAACAACCAGTCCCAAAACTTCCAGTCCAACTCGTACCTGTATTACGGCACAGGCTCTGGATCCTATCAGTTCTCCATGGTGGCGCCGGGGAACACGGGGGGTGAACGCTCCCCCACTCGCCTGCTGTCCTGCTCGGGAGCCACGGGAGCTGGAGGGACCAACAGCCTGATGAACCCGGGCCTGAACACCCAGAGCGATGGCGTGGAGGCCGACGGCAGCCACAGCAACTCGCCAACAGCCATTGGCGCTTCTGGTCGCTTGGATGAGTCCGTCTGGAGGCCATACTGACTAGCAGACAGCTAGGAGAAAATAAAAACATAGAAGAGAGGGGGGGACAAGTGAAGAGAATAATGAACAAAAAAGCTGAACACTGAAAAAAAAAACAAAAAGAGAAATGTTGCATGTCTGTTTTTTATTTCTCTAGCACTCGCTTTTAAGACTTATTGCTTTTACAAACTCAGAAGACATTTGTGCATTTTGTAATTTTTGAGTGAACTCCTGCACTGCGCTGAAACTCGTGCTCTAAAAAAAAACAACCTTCAAAAGCCATAAGAGTGGAGGGGATGCTCTGCGGAGGCTGTAAAATCAGTGAGAAGCCATAGCAGCGTTTCAGGCTCCTCTGTCTGGTGTAGACACAAACGCATCAAAGACAAATGAACACAGAGTGGAAGTACGGTCAGTCGGTGCGGCTGATGAACTGAAGTAGACATTTATCACACAGACTGTTCAGACTGATCACTCGGCAGATGGAGAGAAGTCAGACTGGATGAGTGACTCTTTGCAAGGCTTGGCTTGACTGCTGTAGCAATCGGTCCTTTTAAGCTTTCATTTCTGTAAAATTTGAATACTGCAATGATGCTGCATCAGCTGTGGAAACATCACCGTCTGCATCCAGGACTGTTCCACATGCTCAAAGTAAAAAATGCAGTTCTTTATTGACTAATTTATTTTCCAGATGGACACAGTAGCCTTCGGTGCTACATCATGCAGTGGACGTCTCGTCACAATTGCTGCATTATTACCAAAAACAATTTTAGCTGTCAAGACATGAAATTTCCTCTGCTGTGTCATCAGTGTATCATGTTTCAACAGGACAATGGCAGATATTTTAAGGAATGTACAGGACAGACAGGGGTTACAGGTGTGTTGTTTTTTTTACAGGTATGTTGGAGTCCTGTCGTCTTCACTCTTTGCTTTTTCCTAAATTTCTTATTCAAGCCCTTTTCTAAAGAAGAAAAGTAATAGTTTGGTATTTTTGAACTGGATGACACAGTTTACTTTTGATATTTATTTGAGCCAAATTTTGAGGAAATGCATGCATATACCCCGATCCTTAAGCATTTCTCTCTATTTTTTTCTTTTTTTACACAAGTATATTTACAGTATATATGCCATGTTTTGTTGTTAAGTATAAATCTGGATTTTGTGTAATATATTGCTACTAAATTATGAAAAACAAAACCTTTAATGTAATATTTTTGCCTTCAAATGTAGCTTTGATGCACTAAAACCTTTATTCCAAATTAACCATCCCCAGCAAATTCTGTATATCAAGAGCTTTAGTCTTTTCAAAAATTACTTTTCTCTGCTAAAAGCCATTTTTCTAAAGTTTTTGCACTATTTTTTAACATTTTCATTTCTTTTTGCTGAGATGTTGCTCAGTTATATTTAAAATTGTGCTAATACAAATATTAAAAATCCCTGTGCATGTTTTTAAAACACACTTAAAGTGTCCTTTTAACAAATCTTTCATAAGTTTTTTATGATTAGACACACACACACACACACATTCCTGCACCACAGGTGTGTGTGCACATTCCCCCTGTCCTGAGGGCTTTTCCCATGTAGCCACTGTCCCTGGAAGGAAGAAGAGTGTAAGGATGAAGGGGCAAAGAGAAGGTTGGGGTCAGAGTAGTATCTTCTTACCAACACCGAGGGCAATTGTGCAAAACTAAAAAGAAATCTTCTCATGTTGTGCACAGGTCCCTTTGTTCTGAGTAATCAGCAAGTGCTTTGAAGCCTTTGTAGCCATGATTATGTTTCTCCTGCTCTAATTTACTGATCATGCTCTGACAGTAGCTCACACGCCGGCACAGATCTTCTTATAAGCTCTGTTAAGATAGCAACAGTGTGAGCTTTAATTTCCAAGCTAGTATTTGTAGCTCAGGTAGAAAATAAGATATGCAAAGTGTTTGTACACTGCCTTATTCCTGTTTTTCTTACAATCTGTCATTCCTGTTGCCCTTTGGTTTAAATGAATAGCATGTTCAGTGTCCCTTTTCCCTCCAGTAAAGCCTGTACATGGTTGAAAAACCAGACTTTATTATGGGCAAATATCATGCAGCTAGAGCAACCACACATGTACCGACAGTCGTGTGGTTACTTCCAAAAAACCAAAGATTTTTACAACTGCCTGTAATACTGTTTGGATGTTCACAAGATGTGTGGCAAAACAGTCATGTCTTGACTGATCTTTCATATTGTTTATGCAAACCTAGGAAGCCAAAGTGTACAAGTGAATTGTATTTTGTGTATTTCATTAAAGAGCACAATGATACATTATTATTGTTTGTTTTTAAAATAACCCCTCTTATTTTACCAAAATGCGTGGTCATTTTGCTACCTGCGGTTCTTTCTATGCTCAAAGCATGTACATCTCAAACTGATGTGTTAATTTAAAAATTCTTGTATCTATGTGACATTAATGCTTCCATATTGAGTGCTTGTAAAGTTTGCAGATTATGTAGTTTTTAACCATTTTAATTAAAAAACATGTTTCACGTCTGCCTTCAAAAGTCTTCTGTCTAATGAGAACTGCACTATATAATATAAAGTTTTAGACCCAAAGCCAGCATTTAAACATGAAAGCTGGAAGATGGCTGCACGGTGGTGTAGTGGTTAGCACTGCAGCCTCACAGTCAGGAGCCAGAGTGGGCGTCTGATTCCGGCTGAGGAGGGGTTTGACACTGTGACCTTCCTGTGTGGAGTTTGCATGTTCTCCCCGCGTATGCGTGGGTTTCACCGGGTACTCCGGCTTTCTCCCACTGTCCATACACATGCATGTGAAGTTAATTGGGCACTCTAAATTCTCCCTAGGAGTGAGTGTGTGTGAGTGGTTGTCTGTCTCTCCATGTTGGCCCTGCGACAGACTGGCAACCTGTCCAGGGTGTACTCCGCCTCTCGCCCGTTGATAGGTGGGATAGGCTCCAGCACACCCGCGACCCGATTGGATTAAGCGGTTCAGAAAATGGATGGATGGAAGTTTAAATACAGAATCTTTTTGGCCCATACAATTGTTTTTATAACACTGATGTGAAATTACCAATTTAAAAGACAATTTTATATTCAAGTTCAATAAAATCATCCTTAGGACATTACCAAAACCAAAAGGTGTATTTTACAAATTCACAAAAATAAGAGATCAAGACTTTTGTCATTTGTTTGTTCCAATGAAGTGCAGCGCTGATTAAAATGTTTCACAAGGAACAATCCTGACAGTCTTTACCTTATGCGTACACCAGACTGTGTAATAAGACAAAAAACAAAGGAAACACTTTTTTTAAATACACTATTTGGTCATTTTTAAAATATTCTACTTACCTGCTCTGCTTCCTTTGATTTTCTTCCCCTCACTGACGTGATATGTTAAGAGCAAACAACACAGGATTTTGACCACAGACATGTTGTTAGAGATAATTTAGAAATTCCTTTGAATCAAGCTTTGGGTCTGCAGTGAGCAAACCCAAGAGTGAAGGTGAGATCCTGCTGGTGTAGAAATTATTCTAAATAAACTTCATTGCTGTCCTAAAATTTATCAATACAGTCATTTTACTGTACTGAACAGAAAGAAAGGAGACACCAGAAGTAATGGTTTATTGATCAGGGATTCACAGTCCTAACCTGATTGGTTAGGAATTGGGCCATTTAGACTGAACACATTGTGAAACAGCAGGGGTAAGTGGAGAAAGGGAATGTGGTACGATGTGCAGATAGAGGGCAAAAATGCTGCCCCGTGACACTTCATGCAGACCCTCCTGAACCCCACCCACATGTACACGAAAAGCTCTTTTTCGTAGACCAGTAAAACCAGCTTCATGCTGAAATATGCGCTTGTGACCGAAACACAAAAATTAAACAGAATGAGATGCGTAATTTTCATGAATTACTGCAAAATATGTTTGAACAGCTAACACCTGGAACTCTGTGTACTTGGTACACTCCAAAGATCACTGGGTTGAAAGTGGCCAAACACAGCATCTCTGAGGTCATGTTGTCTTTAAAACTAAGTTTCAGGAATGACATTCATGTATTCATTTATTTATTTATTGCCCTTTAGACCAGATAAATGCTGCAGCTAAAATGCAACACCACCTTTTCCCTGGACTGATTTCAAGTATCAGTTTGACAGCGGTCAATAATGTGCGGGGATTCCGTAAACAAACAGGATTAATGGTCACGCAGTGGTCATGTAAACTCTTACAGTACACAGATTCATTTCTTTTTTTCTTTTTTGTTTTTCCTTTCTCTTGGAAACAAATATACAGCA
>JAVQJG010035826.1:0-17850 GCA_036024015.1 Craterocephalus amniculus
GGCTATTGTTCCTTACGACGTCATAAGGTGCACGCTTTCTAACTCGCTCAATTCAGCACTTACTTCCCTAGAGCTGGAGCAGGGCGGAGAGAGAGCGCTTGAAAGAGTTTCACACTTACGGGTCTCCTACACATGCAGGTGGACCCATATGACTGTTACAAAACCATTAAAAAGTGAATTTTGCATAATATGGGACCTTTAAGACCAACACAAACCTCCTGAAATTCAGTCAGTGACTGCTTTTCTACTACATCTGTTGCTGCAGAAATGAGGCAAAACAAAAGCTGCCTCCATTTTAATCCTAGCAGGAAGAAATGAGTTGAATCAGACGCTCTTTTTCTTCTTTCTCTTTGCTTTTAAGTGGTCTTGGTTCTCCAGACGTCCTGAGAGTCTTTGTCAATCACTGGAAGCCCTGCTCTGTGTTTCACTTTTTTTTAAGCCACTTAACACCAACCTACGAATCATTCACACAGCAAACAGCTCCTAACTAAAGGGGTGAGACGTGTTGTTTTGACACAGAAAACATCAATTGGCAAGGAATCCATTTTAGTTGCATCTTGAGCTTCTTTTCTCCAAGCATTCTGTTGCAGACAAATCCCTTGTTCCCATTTTTTATGTTGTATCTATGAAAGCTTGACACATAAAATCATATTTTGTCAAGAATGAAGTGACTCCCAGCGAACATGTAGTTGTAAAACTTGACATAAGTCATCACGTTGTGAAGTCTGTGCTTAGATAAATTGAGGAAACAGGACAAGTGGAGGACAAAAGCAGCAGCAGACCTGAAAAGCTTTCTACCACAGATGAAGATTATCTGAAAGTGTTGGCCTTAAGATTCAAGTCAGTGGGAAAAATCCAGCAAAGACCAGAAAAAGAAGATTTATCTACTATTCAGTCTCATCAGAAACGGCCCCAGGCAAAGGTGGCTGACGGACGGAGAACAGGGAATAAATGCAGAGATTTATCTGTACAGTTCCTGCCGGGCATGAGAACTGGACTGAAAATCAGTGTCAAGAGTCCTGATGGAGGGATGCTTCCACCCCGGAGTCCAGATCTCAAAACAGCCTGGACAGAGAACAGAACAAAAGGCAGCCAACACTCAAAGACGAGCTTTGGGGAGTCGATGAAGAAGTCTGAGGAACTATCACCATTTGGTCCTGAAGACCACAGAAAAGATATGGAAAGAAAGTTAACCATAAGGCTCATTAATACTCCATTTACATGCGTAAATAGGTACATCGCTGCCCTGTGGTCTTTATGTTGTTCTGGTTGCAAGGCAACATATCCACTAGGGGGTAGTGCAGAATTCAGCACCCATCCTTGAGTTTCGGTTTCAGCTTCAGCTGCAGGTTATTACTCTTTGTTCCTTTTGTTGGTCACACATCAGCCATAGTGCTCAACACTGCCTCTGTAGTTTCTAATGGTACTTCCCAGTTTGCTCTTGTCATGGTATGGATCCAGAAGGGCCCCCAAAGATGGACAAATTACGTACGTATATGATGCACAAGAACAAAACGCTATCTATCCGTATTTTGCACAAAGCATAAATGGGCTTTGAGGAGTTCTGATAGCATTAAAGAATAATGACGGTGATTAGAAAGACTGCCTTTCAAGCTCATTGGTGCATAATAACTCCATCCATCCATTTTCTACATCCACCCATTCTTATCAGGCGAGTACCAGCACAGGTCCCCAGTCTGTCCCACGTTTTTTTTTAACGCTCATACTTTAATTGATGATTTAAAAAAAATGCTGTAGCAAAGTCCTGTTTTCCTGAAAATATACTGTATATCTTTAAAACTTTGGACTGGTTCATGATGCACACAGCTGCGTATTTTGTATTTTAGAGCCAATTTCTTAAGTATTGTCATCATTTTCTTTGCAGAGGTCCTGGCATGTGGTGACTGTCTTAATTATGCTTAATTATCCATAATGACTTTACAGCAAACTGATGACTAGATGAAATATAAAAACACATAAAAAAGAACTGAAGTGAAAAGAAGAAAGGACGGGCTGCAGTTACTGGGAATGATGGTGGTTTCTCCGGGTGGGGCGGTGATGGTGACGGGGATGTGGATGGCGTTGCTGTTCAGGCCGGCCTGGCTGGCCCTGGTGGAGTTCTTCTGGTTGTCGGCGTCTTCCTGCTTTTCACTGAGAGTCATGCTGCTCCGCATCGGCGGTGGACTGGAAGCAAGGCTGTCCTCCTCGCCATCCGGCTGCCTTTCTCTGCGGAAAAGATTTGTATTGTGTCATTACACAATACAGTATGTACAGCAAGTGTGTTGTGATACAGATATGTGTCACACCCAAATCTGACAGAAATTATATATGTGGCTGCTTTGGCTGTTGAACTCATCATCATCACCATCATCACCTTCAGCAGTTTGAAATAGAGATGGGCATAAGCAATCGATTAAACGAACATTAAGATTTTAATCGATTGCACAATTTTTTTAATCGATTAATTGAATACATCTTCAGACTGGTGCTGAAGTTGTTTTTAAGCACATATTTTCCAGTGTAACCATTGAAGTTATCCCATTTACAGTAGCTGCCAAATGTTTTTAAGTTCTGTTAAGTACATTTATTCATTTATTTTTCCTCTTCATTCTGGTGATGATGGTGGTGATGTGGATGGTGATGATAATCATAATTATGGTGACTATTGCTGAATTTGTTTTATTTTTCCAGTTTTTAAAATATGTTGAACATTTTTTTATTCTTTATCATTATTTTTATCACTATTTATGTATATACCCTGATATTTGTGTAATGGGTGAGCAAGTTGTCTTTTTTGTTTTGTTTGTAATGTTTTACGTCTACAATGTTTTTTGTTTTGTGCTCTAGTTTGTAATGTTTTGTATATTTTGTGTTGATGGACCCCTCAGCTATCTAAGAAATGAATTTCCTAAATAAATGTCCTACATTAGCACACGAGGTCCAGATATGGTTACATGTGGAACATCCTGTGTGTGGTTTTCTGTCAGGCATCAGCAGCCTACCTGTAACTTCTGGATCCATTCTTGCTCCTCTTACTGTCGTCTTCGCCCAGCGTGGACTGAGCTCTGACCATGCGGGAGCAGCGGCCAATCCTCTCATCGTTGCCGTCCCCCCTCCCTCCCCCCCTGCCTTTGCACTCTCCCTGCGCGCCGTTAGCTAAAAGCCCGTTTCCCTCTTTCGGCTGCCGACGAGAGTGATGGTGGCGGAGCCCCCTGTCCTCTCGCCCCCCTACTCCATCATCGTCCTCCTCCTCCGGGGATCCGGCCTTATGGTGGTGCCTGTGTCCCTGCCCCCCGTCTCGAGTCTTCTCGACCCCCCTCTCTTTGCTCTGGCCGTCAGCATTGTGTTCTCTGCTCCTGCTGTGATGCGTGTGATGCCTCTCTCCCCGGCCGTCGCCGCCCTCTCCGTTCCTGTCACGGTGGCGGTGATGCCTCCTGGAGTGCGTGTGGAAGCTGTCTCCCACCCCGTCCTGCTGGGGCCCCCCTGCTTCCTCTGGACCTCCCTCGGGGTGCTTGTCGCCGTTATTGCCGTCCACCACCAGCGGGCGGTCTGTGTGGGTCTTCATGTCGGGATGGAGGTGCAGGGCGGAGGACATCTGGAGGCGGTCCTCGGGGTCCAGCTCGTTGTACAGGGCCTCGCTGCTCGCCCTCAGGTTGTGTCTCCTCAGCTGGCTGGTCCTCTGCTCCCACACCGACTTGGCCTTCACAGAGCGCTGCTGCTCCTTGCTGCAAATCATCACACCAGATTCACAAGGAAACATCATGTTGCATTAAAAAAAAACAAAGATACAGAAACATTTTTTCAGTTTTTGTTATGCATGAGGTTTAAGTGAACAGTGCAACCCAGTTTCATCCATAACAATAAGATACTTATTCTTACTTATTCTAATAGTAATCAGCAGGCCTGTGATAGCGTTAAGATCTATGGATGAGTCGGCACAAATGTTCACCATGGTAAAGTTTCCACTTACCATGCTTCAGTATTACATGAAAAAGAGCCATACAATGTAAATAGTGCAGCATAATGTTCTGGTCACAGGTAGGTTCCAACTTATTTTTTTCTGGAAGAAAAGTGAATGATTCCTTTGTGGTTTGAACTAAATCGCAGAAATCTGAAGCCTTTCCTCTTGGGGGGAAACTTTTCACCAATATTGTTGCAAATGAAACCTCTCTGGTTCACACAGATGACACAGAAGAGGTGCAAAACATTCGTATTCATGAGATAATTTCCCTCCTCTCAGTAACTTAATACTTTTGTGTTCAGATGAGAAAGGAGCCAAAGGGCAAATCATCTTCGCAGCGTTTTCATTCAAGGCTTCCTTTGCCGAGCGAGTGTTTGAACTGAAAGCAGGCTTTATGCGAACATGCACGGTGTTTCCTAAAAAGCTCTTTCACACACACGAGGAAGCCTTATTTATCTGAAATAAAAACTTGATATGCAACAACAAATGTAATGCAAATCAAACAGAAGAAAGCTCCTTGAATAAAACCATTCAGACATAAACTACTGATCCTTCAGTGCTAGACTGTAAGGGTAATAGTCCAGCGTTAATTAGCTCAATAGCCTTTGGGAATCTGACTAAGGTATTAAAACTGAGTGGTACCTATTAGAAATTAGACTTAAAGTTATTCCGTTGTAACTCCTGCTTATACCGTTGTGTACTAATTATTTCTCATTTAAAAACAAACATTTGAAAATTTTTCCTCATATGGAAGTGAACCAGCTCATGTATGAATGTGGCAGGCAGGAAGAAAAATGCTATGATTTATGGCCATTCCTCACATTCACACAGCGATCATCTGTAAGCAAATCAACAAGCTGCTTCCAGAGCAGAGATAAGATGGTCGTAAATGGTATTAATCAGGGCTGTAACGATACTCCCAACTCATGATTCAATTCGTATCACGATTTTTTGACCCACAATTCGATTCACAAAACTATTTTTTTTTTAATTTGAAAGATTTTGTATTTAAATAACGGTTATAACGCAAATTTGGATGTCCAGATTTTAGCCCCGTAGATCTTGGTTTAGCTTTGCTGCTAACCACAAGCACCTTGTTTCATCTGACAACTTATGGCAGTGTCCCATGATTTTTAATAATACTCCATGTGTTTCTTGCTGTCTGACTGGGTGGTACAGCCAAAAACACAACTATAAGTTACCATTTTCAATTAAGACATTTGATTTACTACAGTGTCCATTTGTTTATTTTTGCCGATTGCATCAGATTATGACGTCGGGCCGTTTTCAGTGGTGCAACCGGGTGCAACACCCTAAAGGATCCTACACTAAAAGGTCTGCCTGACGCAGTGGTGCTGTTTTCTGATTGGCTTGGCCCGCCCACAGAAAGCTGTTAGATCGATTGGTCCTGTGGATGGGTGTCCTGAAATATTTCCCAGCATGCTTTGGGGCTGTGCTGGTACTGTCCTTGCTGCATATAAGTGTATATGTGATCTCATCAGGACCCCCCTCCATAATGAACTATTTAAAATACACCACCTCACACCTTGTGAAAAGAAGTCAGGGGGAATGTGTACAATTGTGAATGGCATGTACATTTGGATGAATGATTTTGGCAAAGTGCATGTGATATGACCTGAGATTGGAGCATCTCACGATACTACCTCCTGACACCGCGACATGGGATTGAGGCTCTAAGTATCACGATTTTGATACTTTTGCAGTTATCGTTACAGCCCTATTATTAATGGGCTTTTTTCACAAGTAAAAAACAAAATGATGAGTAAAAGTCCTTGAATGTGGCCGATGCTTCCATTTCTCATGTAAGAAGGCGCTGCATACTGTTTCCTTTCCTTTGTGAACAGTATGATTTATTTACATGGCAACTTATGGGAGAGTTAAGTTAGGTCCATTTTTGTCACCTGAAGCTCAAGATACGTCGAGTAGGGGAGCAGTAGACAGTATAACTCCTAAAAGACACAGACAGAAGACAGAAGACAGAGGACACAGGACAGGTACCCACAGACAGGTGATCTACACACATACAGGTAGCGTTTGCATGATTGCAGGAAAAAAATTAGATGTTACCCTGACAGGATAGGAGCGTTTTTTCCTATTTCTGTTAAAGAAGCTCATGCCGACTGAAAAGGAGGCCAGTTCTTGTAAAGATTTAGTTTTGTCATAAAGAGGAAGATTACATATTCATCTGTCTCCACCATGACTGAGACAGCAGATTGAGAAGCAAGGGAGCAAATCTATAGCTGGTGGTTATATTTGTGTTCACACTTGCTTCATGTTGTGTTTTAAAGCCACGTACTGAGGTGTAAAACAACAAACACGTTGAAAATGTCAATTCATTGAAATCAGAAAGCATAGAGGATTAGTTTTTTCTGGAGGCCTCAATGCTAATAAGCTCAATAAACAAAGTAAAGGATGGTCAGATAAAGCAGGCGTGACTCTTTGAAGGCAAAGGAAAGCAAACGGTATGAAGATATGTTGGACAATAGCTGCTTGAAACATGTTCAGAGCCAGGGAACTACACTGTACTGAGTTGTGGATTCAGGTTCAGGATTTTTTGGCCTTATAGATTTATAGCAAGCAAAAGCTGAACCCCTCCCTAAAATTATTATGCAGTAAGTGAGCCATTACACAACAAGCTGGCTAATGCAATAGCATATAGCTGTAGGGATAGATGATTATCCACTGATTTTTTCTTACCTGGAAGTTGACAAAAATTTAGGAAAGACAGATTTTAACTGATAAAGAGCAGCAGTCAGATTAATTCTCTTCCTTTCCCAGTGGTGTGGAAATGCTGCATTATATCTCAGCTGAAACCAGGATATTTGTGGGAATATGAGTTGCAACAAGCTAGCCAACTAGATGCTAGGTCTTTATCATGTCAAAACAGGTCAGAATTTGCGGAATTGAGGCTGCTCACTAAATTCGGATTAAGGCCGAATCCCAATGTTTCCCCTACGCACAACCACTAGTCCTAGCTCACTATCACTAGCCCTAGAAATGAAGCCACAAGGGGTTGGGCATTCGTAACCTTCCCTATGGCCCTGTCCGAATACACCCACTAGCCCTACCCCTAAATTTTGCACAGAATCGGGATATTATAATCACTCGCTGGTCATTGCTTCATTCAAGGTTGGGTATGTAAGCGGCTGCTAGCTAAGTTCGCTAACGTTAGGAACAAACATAGCTAACGGTTACTAGCATGTAGGCTAGCTAGTTCGCTAACGTTCGGAACTAACATAAATAACATTACTTGAAGCAATATTGTCTTGTTGCTGTTATTCTGCTTTATTACCACAGGAAATACCGGATGTGAAATACCGGATACATTAGCAGGAAATATGACAGCTAGAGACCAACGTTAGCAGGGCATGGAAATATGTAAACATTGCTCTCGACGTGGACGGAAAGTGTTGCGGTTACTTGTTGCATTATACACTGTTCAAACTATTGTTCAATAGCTATTGGGGATCACAATGATTCAGTATTAAAATAATGCATATATAAATAATATAAATTGAGGAAGAATAATATAAATGATGAAATTATCCAATAAATTATCTTTTAAATCCTATAATATTTATCCTATTATATTTATCTGGCACTTCCTCGGCAAGTCAGCATCTGATTTCCCCTCATTCTGAAGGGATTCACACCCACTGTCCACTACCCCTACATGCTTGGGAGTATGTCCTCCTCGCCATCCGGCTGCCTTTCATCACTACCCTTCACGGGGCCGCGCAAAATTTAGGGGTAGGGCTAAAAATTAGGGCTAGGGGGTGCATTGGGACAGGGCCTAATAGTGCAGAGAGATGAGGATCACCACCTATCCCTGCCTCATTTCTCTTTTTTAACCAGTGGTTTCATATATTTTAACTGATTCCAGAGCAACATCCTTTCCTCTTTCCTGTATTTCTGCATAAACTATTCCAGGTCTTTGCCATTAAAGATTTATTAGTAGCCCATTTTAAGAATATCAACAACTTGCTCCATAATGTAACGGTGGATGAACTTAGTTTGTTGGGTAATGTGATTTCTATGAGCTGATCTGCAGATTTAGCATCCTATTTTGTACACAAATTCTCTCATGAATATTTTCTTGCTAAAGTTTAACCGTACGATAAACAACACACTTTTCCCTCATCTAACAAATTCAGAACATAGATTTACTTTGGTTTTAGTCACACACAGTAGCTGCTTGATTATTATAACTCTATTTGTATTCTGTGCTTTTTATGTGAACTATAAGTCATCGCAATACATTTTTCTTTATCTTAATGTGCTTCATAAGGCAATCTTCAAAACCATTCAATTTTAGAGTCAGTGAAGGAAATGACCACTGTTTAGTTTTCTGGATGTCCACAATAAAGGAGAGCCAAAGAGAGGGCATACGGCTAGAGGAGAGGAGAAACAATCAGAAAGGAGGGAGGAGAGAATAGCATCACAAGTTGAAAGGAAAAGTGGAGAATCACTGTCAGGAGAGAGGTGTGAAGAGTTAAGGAAGCAAGGAAGGAAAGAGGGAAGGAGTGGAGGAGGAGAATATTGTAACAGAGAGAGATAACTCACGGTGACTGAATGCTGTTGATGGACGACCTGCGAGAGAGTGCCTCTCGATTTTGCTTTACAAAACTGTACATGCAGAACAAAAACAAAAGGAAAAAAAATGAGACACAGATGTGAAGGGGACAGGTGGACTGTCCCTCAATCTGTCCGTCCACCTGTCCCCCTGTTTCACATTGTACGGCTAGTCTGTGCAAACACTTCAATAACACAACAGCAACAAAATCCTTGTGGTCAGCTGTGACATTTTAACACCCATAAAACAACTTGCAGGAGTTTCATTCCAACACGATAAACATGCCAAATTTTCTGGTTGTCTTTTAATAGTAAAATGTCATTTAGACATATTTAAAGTATGTTGTTCTTTGATTATATCCGCCCTGGGAATAAAAGTCATGTTGGAATAAAACCCTGAGTTTCTCTGTACAGAACACAAAGCAAATAAACACAGTTCATTTCAAATAAAGACACTAGCCTGTGACCACACGGTCCAATGACCAAATTAAATCATCTTGAGAACACGGACAATGAATGAAAGCATAAAAGTTACATAATTAGAGTAATAACTGTGAAGAAGGGGAAATGGAGACATTAGTGGTTTACAGCACCGATCTCTAGCATAAATGACCTCAATCACAGTGAGGAAGATGGAAATTAAGGAGCACGTCTAAGATGAGGAGTTTGTCAGATGAATAAAAGACTGTGCAGAAGTGTTCCAGAAAAGCTTGTTTTATTTGAGCACCATGCATGACAATCTGCACTGGTTTTGCTCTATAGAAATGCAGCATATGAAATAAGGTACATTATATTACCAAAACTATGGAAACGTTTGAGTTTAATATGGAGTTGGCTCACACTTTGCAGTTAGAGCATTTATAGTGCCTAACCGATTTTATTGGCGAGCAGATTAATTGGTAAATTTTTGGCATTCTGCCATTAATCAGCATCGTCCTTTTTATTGTTCTGGACATTTCATATTACTGTATAGATCCGCTATAAATGGGGTTATTTTGGCTCTGTTGGATGCAGCTGACTGGATTTTATGGGAGATTATTTGGTTCACTGAATAAAAAAATTCTGAGCATTTCGAGAAAAAATTCAGGGTTCTACCTTTAATTTCCTTATTTTTCTTTGGTTTTCCTAAAAAAAATAGCCAGAATGCTGAAGATCATTTAAACTAAATCATATGTTGGAGTTTTAATAATTTTAATAATTCAAAAGTTCTACATTTTTGTCATGTCTGTAATTTTCACTTCAACTGAATATTGCTTCTAAATGTCAGCTTTCGTGATAACTAATAATCAGAATCAGTTTCGGGCCTGAAAAAATAATGTAAGTTAGGTTTTAGTTATATATAACCGCTTTGACTATTCTGGACCGGGACTCTGCATGGTTTAGGATTGTTTTTATGGGATGTCTTTTTGCATCTGGCTTAAAACACCTGAACTGTATTATTTGAAGGGGTGTGCCAGTACGTTTGGTAATATAGTGTTTTTTTCACCCTTCTTTTTTTTGGGAAAGCTCTGAAATGCCAGCCCTGTCCTGACAGACTCCAATACTATAACATGTGACATGAGGAGGTGAGGGGTTGTTAAAAACGTTACATTGACAGAATCAGTATACTCTAATGGGAACATCTATACAGCTTTCGCATTTAAGTTTGTTCAGTGAAATTTCATTCCTTATAAAAGCTTTTCAAAACTGAAATTTTCTCTCAGTTATCTACCATTTTAAGGATAATCGGATAAAAACACTACATCTGCTCCCTGAAAAATGGATTGGCAACCACTGAGCCATAAACTGCTTATTTCTAAGTAGCCAGGTATTATAGGTCGGGTTTTAAAGCAGTTCAGTTACGTGATTTTGTAGACATGGACCAATTGCTTTAAAAAATGAAATGCCATTTTGGCAGCGTGTAGCAAGGCTGAGAGGAAACCTGTACAAAATTTAAAAAGATAAAGTGAAATTCAGCTTCCTTAATTGCCTTCGGTGTAGAAGAAGGTCAACAGTGAGGTGTAATAAACAAGGAAACACAAGAAGAGCACTCTTATAATGGGAGTGGGTGATGGGGAGAAACTCACAATGGAGGTAGATCAACAACATAAATACACTTTTCAGACTGAGAGGGAAGCATGTACGAAAGGGAAGACACGCCTAAAGACAAAGGGGATGTTCATTTCCTGTGTGGGATCGGACAGCGGGGCCTTCTGAGGGGGAAGGGACACTTGGAAACTTACGCCGCGATTGATATGTTTGCAGCTGACATCGGGCTCACTTCTTTCACTTCCAGTGCCTTCTGAAGGGCGAGCTTCTTATTGGCTGCTTCTTCCTGCTCCTCTTCATCCTTTAGCCAGTCAAAGCCAACAAATGAAAAATGCTCAGTAGTAAATCTGATTGGTTACCTTTGCAGATTCGGAGCTTACCACAAGCTTGGCAGGATTCACAGTGACAGTAACCAATGCTTCTATGAAGGAGTGTCGAGAGGATCTGATGCACTTACCTTAGTCAGTTCCTGTGCGTTTGCAAGGTTATCAACAGCAATGGCCAAGAAGACATTCAGGAGAGTGTCTGAATGATAGCATTCAGGAGAAAATACAAAATAGTGCATGGATTGACACAGGATACATCCTGTACATCAACACAAATACTTATAATACCCAGAATATGATTCAACACTAAGAAATAAATTGTGGTGGTACAGTACTACCCTCGGCCCACTTTTGCTGGATAGCTGGCACCTGTCAATCAAAAGGACTCAAATAACCTCTAAAAACTTAGTTATAAATAAAATCTCTCCCCCCACAGTTGTCATGAAGGTAAAATTGCCCTGTTAAAGCTAAAATGTTTTGTTTAACCAGGCTGTAAACATGTTTAATTCTGCTGTAAAGTTAGTCTTTTAACATGGGAGTCATGTATTCATTTGGTTCCTCTAGACTTGAGAACAAGTTTTTGCTTGCTTTAGAGTATGTAAGAGCACAACTGACCTGTTTCTAACTTTTAACTGTCTAATTTAGACAAATTTTTTAATGATCTAATTTAGATTTTTCATACAATTTTTATGATGTCTTCATTGGTTTTGGTTGTGACCCTTTGTGACACACCCCCGTCAGCATTTTGTTGGGACTGAGAGTGGTAGGGGGGAAAGGCGGCGGAGTGGGGAGTGCCCTGTGGGAGCTTAGCTTGACAACAGAGGGGGAGGAGCTTTGCTGAATGGGAGGGGCTATGCAGTAGCAGCCATTCTGGCTTCCTCCATTGCTTATACAGGGAATTCAGGAATTTCTCAAATATGCCTGAACAAGTGAAGCAACCTGAGGGGTATGTTGTTGGGGACGGAATGACATAATAACATGATAACACGATAAAAAGCTAAAAAAATTCCAGTTTAGCATGTTACACCACGCCCAATTTTTCCTCATAAAGTTTTTGAATACTAGTTGGCAAGTGGTTGATTTATGATTCACTTCAGAGGTTTAGCTACTAACCAGGGTTCAGTTCTCTATAGCCATCAACTGCTAGCTTATCAACTAACCACCAATCTAGGACCATTTATCTACTGGTTTGTTTGTTGTTTGGAACTACTTGTGGGGAGTGGGGAACTGGTCAGGGTCCCAGAGTCTCTGATCAGATAGATTTTAGTCAGATATGTGAAATATTTGTTCATGTTAACGCAGCTAATGTCTACATGGGAATCATCATGTTGTGTTCAACCCTCTGCCTTCATTAAAAAATCGTAAAAAGCTGTTGTTATGTTGTTGTTTAGCTCACTTCAAGTAAATACTGAGCATTTAAACTTTTAAAGCCCCAAAAAATGTTTATTACTTTAATCAGATTTTCACAGTATTAAAACCAAACCAACAATAGACAAGGTGGGGAACTGGCCAACCAATTTAACATTTTCATCCAGCTCCTGCTGATGAACACACAGCCGTTACGTCAAAGAGGATACAGTTTCCAAAGAGTGTGAGGACGATGAAGTAGATGGAGGAGAACATGCCGCGGCGAACGCCTCCTTGAGACTCGATACCGTGGTACATCACAGCGTTCCAGTCTTCACCAGTCAGAATCTGGGCAAGACGTGAGAGTCAGAACGAGGCCAGGGACACGGGCAAGTTGTAAAGCCCTGAGCAAATCTCCCAGGTTGGGGAATTATATTACTTTTCAGAGCGAGGGGTGATGAGCACAGACTAAATGAAGGATGATTACTGAGCACATTAGGGTACAGAAGGCGCACGGACCGCCCATTCTCTCTAATTAAAATCAAAGATAAAGTAAATATTCTTCCATTTATTCCTGAAGTGTGAGTGTGGGCGAGGGATTATTTTACCTGGAACACGGTGAGGATGGCTGCTGGGAAGGTGTCAAAGTTTGTCGACGGTGTCTCCTCTTCAAAGTTAAATCTTGAGAATAGAAAGAGGAAAAAATGAGGACATAGAAAGCAGATTTTAAGACTATGTAGTTTTCCGTTCAGGTGTTAGAGGGATCTACCTGCAGGGCAAGAAAAGCATTCAGATTAATGATGTTAGTAGCTGGATGGTGAGCTACTGGATCTGGGCAACGAGTCACACACAGCACATGTTTCTGCTGTAAAGAAACATGGAAAGTACACAGATTCACACTTGAAGTCACACCTGTCACATCTGTCTTTGTAAACAAACATAAATAAAGGGTAATACCTCTATTCTTGTGAGGACCTTCCCTGATCCTCATCCTAATGGATAAATCTGGTTACTTTTATTTCTACTTAATTGTTGCATATTTTTCTACTGAATTGGGGACAAAGCAACTAACCAAAACCAAATAATAGTATAAATATGCTTTAACAATTCAGATAGTAATTCTCACAGGGAGAGTTATAGAAATGTGTATCATCAAGACTTCAAGGCTGTGGTACTTTCTTTTTAAGAAAACCTGACATGCATGAAAATTCTTTTTATTAAAGTATTAATTCAATGACTAAAAGTAAAAATCATCAGCTGCAACAGCCTCCACGTTTACTTCCAGTGAAGCAACACTTGCTGAAAGTTATATAGACACAGCAGCCTGTTGCCATGAAGCTGTTACAACTTTTCATGTCACTTTTAACAGGTAGGTGCTTTTAATAGATACAGTGCTCATAGTTCTGTACACACCTGTATTGAACAATTCAATATAATACATATATTTTGAATTTTTATCATTGTTTTGTAGTTTCATTTCATTTAAAAATCGGTGCTTTAGATTTTAAACAAAATTTATTTAAATAACATTGCAAGTTAAGAAAAAGGCATTAAAATATACTTTTTGCATCGCAAAATATCTGTTTTTCTTAAATATTCCGTCATGTTTCTCTGATTTAAGAGTAAATTCACACAACTTTTTCATCATTAAAATGTTCCTCTTATTCTTTCTTTATTTTATCTTCCATATTGTTTCAGTCCCTGCATAATATTGTACAAACTATTTGCTTTTCATCTCAATAATTATTGAGTTACTGTAACTACCTGGGTGATTGGTTAAACTCTTCTTCAACCATAAACAAAATCCTCCTCTTTTACCCAAAACCTCCCTTTTAACTCCAAAGCTGGCCTAAACGTCACTTGTGTCCTCACAAAGATAGAGGTACAGTAAAGGTGCAGTGGGCTTTTCAAATTTCACTGCCGCTCCAGGTTGAGGCTACACATCAAAGAAAGGACTTGCATTTTACAGCAACGGGTGGAGCAGAAAGAGGGAGAGAAACTAGATTCATCACCAGCAAAGCTTCAACATTTAAGTCCAAAACACACTGCCTCTGCAGCTTAGGATGCACCACATTTGTAGTAGGTACAAATGAGCTCAGTGATGCAGCACATCCATACATGTAGATCCACATGTCACATTAGCCTTCTAATGCAAAACCCACAACATGAATGTGGAGTGATGTGTATGCAGAAGACTTCTCCTTCTTCTCCTTTCACATGACTTTTTCTGAACCAAAGAGCTGATTTGTACTCACTGGAAGAATTATCCTTATAAAAGCCAAGTCTCTTCTTGTCATTTGTGACAACTAAAGCACCACAGAGGAGGTGCTGGATGGTGAGGGAGGGAATTCAAAGTAGCCTGTTTATGTGAAGCGGAAAAGAAAGGCTGGAACAATGCCGCTTTTTTATGCTGAGTACAGTTCAGATGGCCATTCTGACATGTATCCCTACAGAAACTGTATGTTTTGGGCTAAACACACAGCACGTCTGGAAAGTTCAACAGGGGACAAAGGCAGTGACACACAACACAAACAATTTATGAGGCTGTAAATGAATGAAGAATAAAGGCAACTCCCACTTATTCAGACAAATCTATGTTCATAAAAATCTGCAAACTACTCTGATATCCAAAGCGGGTTCAGCCATTTCAGCCCAGAACTGCTGGGTTTATGCAAAGCTGAAGCACACTGGTTATGGAACCACAGTTACGTTAACACACACGTTTAGCTGCAGGTTTAGTTGGCGTTAACTTGTGATTACTCAGGAAAAGTTAACTTCAGGGTCTTGCTTTATATTATAACTACTTCCATCACACATGCAAACTTTCTACTCAAAGAATTCAATATCTTTGCAGAAAGCCCCCAAATGACCCAACAAACCTGCCAAAACCTGTATCCGTGGTCTTGAAACTAAAGAAGACAATGAGAGAATGACACAGATATGTATGAGGAGAGGTTGCTCATTCAGCTGGAATAACCTGCACCACTGCTCAGTCAGTTCTGGGGAAAAAAGGCCAGGTGTAAATCATATTTCAGGTAAAAAAAGAAAGTAAAACTCAAAGCAAAGGACGAATTGTACATAAGACTTTGCAAAAAAGAAGAACAGCTACTAGGCTCATTGGCTTTGAATTGAACAAAAGTGTAAATGATTGTCTAGATAATATATAATATTTGCTTGAACAATTTTCTCCAGAAAGACAAAGAAAAGTTGGCAGCAGAGGGCTCTGTGATTTAACTCTTTCATTTAATTAATTACATTTTATAAATTGTTGTTTTCTTCCATATTCACATTTCTAGGTTTTACTCCAAAACCTCAAAGGACATATTGCATCATTATTATCAATAATAAAAGTAAAATACATAAAAAATTCCGAAGCGGTGTGTGAAGTGAATGCCACTGTTAATTCTTTCATTAAAGGTAGGAGATCCTGGAAAAAACCGACTGAGCAAGCTCTATATAAAAAATACACAATTCAAAAGTCTAACCCCTTTCTTCAGACTTATTTAAGCCACACCACCAGAGCACAGGAGCTCCCTATGTCTGAGGCCAATTCATGCTCGACGCCGATGACAGATATACAGACGCACAGACAGTTTAATCCGTCCTCTGCATTAATTACGCACTTAATTGGTGCATTTTCAGGATTCTTGCACATCCCTCAATTGATGCAGAAGACGCAGTAAAACCACCAATCAGGCCCTGAAAGGGATTTTAAGTAGTATAATAAAAACTGCTCCTGGACAACATCTCCTACCCTACCTTTAAGAGTTTAATTTGCAACTACTGATCAAATGCAGTGGATTTATTTGTCATCAAAAAACAAATGTACTGAAATTTTCTGCTCTGGAGCATTCAGATGTCAGGGAGGAAAGACATCAGCATTGTTTTCAATCATTCTGAGATGGTTTATAAGGACATTTGCGAACTAATTTTACTCTGTCTCTAGACTCTACAGGCCTCAGCTGTTAGTCATTAAGGCAGAGGTCTGCAGACACAATGGCTTTTAATAACATTGGCTAAAAGTGATAAAGAACCTACTAATGATGTAAAATACAGATAACATGAATCAACATGCAGGTTTTGGCCGTTTTTCAGGTTTTTTCATGGAATAATTGTATTGGATTTTTTTTCATTAGATTATAAAATATTGGCTTTTTTATTTTTATCTTTTTAAACAGAATTTTCAAAAAATATCTGCATCCAATAAAATCTATCCTTTCAGTTCCAAAAGTAATGTTTTTCTTTAGTTTGAAACCTAAAAACAAACTAAAATCAGCTGTTCTATGAAAAATTATAAGTCATCCTTTTTTTTAAAGGTTGTGTAACATTTGAAGCTCTAAACGAGTTGTATTTATCTGGGCTGAGGGAAAATGGCTCTTAGAATTGTAAAGGCTGCAGACCCGTGTTAAGGTTTACAACTGTACAGTTAGAAAGCCTGAACAAGCACGGCTTGTCTGGGTGGGTTGCAGGAGAAAGTCTCTTTAGTATAAACAGCATGGAACAGCAGCATGGGTTTGCAAAATTACATCTGAACAAACCCCAAGATTTCCAGAAAAATGAGCAATAAGTTTGAAACCAAAGTGGAGATGGTCATCCAGAACACATCAGCACAAACACCTCCCACCAACCGTCAAGCACGGTAGCAGAGGGATGATCATTTGGGGTTTTTTTGCAGCCACCTCGCAGTTAAGTATTGGAGTACAAAAGTACTCTGGAGTGACGTGTGAGACTGTTTTTCTGAGAAACTGGGTTAATGGGCCTCATGCGACAACATTTAGTATTCTTGTCGTAACTTTATCTTACTGCTTCTCCTATGATGAGCTCCTATGTGTGTGCCACGTCAGATTCAAGAAACGCTCTTAACATCAGATTAATGCGTAAATGTCCTTCGTAAAACTTGATGCATTCCACCTGTACGTAAGTGAGCGCGCGTTCACGAGAATTGACCATTTGCAGAATTAACGCCCCTATAACTCCATATTAGGCTACCCGACCTCCCACACAAAGCGGCATTGGGTCGAGAGACTGGATGTCTGAATATCTGTTGAATATCGAACTTAAAACTAACTTTACCTCGGTCTCAGTCAGAAGTGGAATGAAGGACTGGCAAAAACAGTGGGACAAAATTGCAAGTGCTTTAAATGCACCCAAAATGTTACTCAAAAGCATCAATTGACCAGTACTTTGAAAAAACTAAATCAGGTAAAAAATTTGTGAATAAGATAATTAATAATTCAAACTACAGAGCTACAGGATATATGAATATGTAATTTATATTGGATTTTTTAACGGACAAGTGCTCCTATATTACAACAAATGCTTTAGTGAAAAACATAGATTTGGATAACAGCAGAGTAATTGTGCAAGACTCTGCATCACAACGTCAAGTCTGGAGCACTCGTAAAATTCATTCTTAGAAATA
Source organism: Craterocephalus amniculus (assembly GCA_036024015.1). Taxonomy (NCBI): domain Eukaryota; kingdom Metazoa; phylum Chordata; class Actinopteri; order Atheriniformes; family Atherinidae; genus Craterocephalus; species Craterocephalus amniculus. Next base: position 17,678 of record JAVQJG010035826.1, read on the forward strand.
CTAGGTAATCGGTGAATGCAGCATTTTCTCCTAAATTGCTTGTGCAAGCCATTTAAGAATGAATCTGTTTGTAGTAGTAGTAGTAGTAGTAGCAGTAGTAGCAGTAGTAGTAGTAGTAGTAGTAGCAGCAGTAGTAGTAGTAGTAGTAGTAGTAGCAGTAGTAGTAGTAGTAG